>JAJAQA010000005.1:2490805-2590805 GCA_021464565.1 Rutilus rutilus
GACCAATCTTGTGCGATGTCCATAACTGCTGGCCGGGATAATCACACAACGCCGCGTACAAGTCTGCTAATGACACGTTCGATTCGCGAACTAATGACTCCTTTGAACCGATTCACTTTAATGAATGGTTAAAACAACTGATCTGTCCAACACTGAATCGGTTCGGTGTATAACAACATCGGTAACACTTTACAATAAGGTTCCATTTATTAAACTCTAGTTAACTAGATCAGTTAACATTAACTATTAATAAACTGCACTTCTACAGCAGTTATTCATCTTTATTAATGTTAATTTTACCATTTAGTAGTAGCCTACATTATTTAAATGAAAAGTTGTATTTGTTAACATTAGTTACCGTAATGCACTGTGTGAAGTAACATAATAAAAATACAGGGTTAGGTTTAACTAAGATTAACAAATGAATAACTATTAATTTGTATTAAAATATTATTAATTTTACATAATAATTAAAAGATTAATAAATACAGTAACAAATGTATTGCTCGTGGTTCATGTTAGTTAGCCTAATACATTCACTAATGTAAACAAACCAAACCACATTTAACACCTCTTAAAATGAGAATTTTGTTTGTTACCTCAATAACGGATTTTATAGGGCCCTGTGTGTGTGTGTGTGTGTGTGTGTGTGTGTGTGTGTGTGTGTGTGTGTGTGTGTGTGTGTGTGTGTGTGTGCCCTTGTTTATATTACATTGTGGGAACCAAATGTCCCCATAAGAATAGTAAAACCTGAGATCACCTACATTGACCAGCCAGCGGTCCCCACTTTTCAAAAGGCTTATAAATCACACAGGATGAGTTGTTTTGAGAAAGTAAAAATGCAGAATGTTTCCTGTGATGGGTAGGGTTAGGGGTTAGGGTTAGGGTTAGGGTTAGGGTTAGTGTGTGTGTGTGTGTGTGTGTGTGTGTGTGTGTGTGTGTGTGTGATGGGTAGGTTTAGGGGTAGGGTTAGTGTAAGGGGTTAGAATATACAGTTTGTACGGTATAAAAACCATTACTTCTATGGAGAGTCCCCACAAAGATAGTGAACCAGACATGTGTGTGTGTGTGTGTGTGTGTGTGTGTGTGTGTGTGTGTGTGTGTGTGTGTGTGTGTGTGTGTGTGTGTGTGTGTGTGTGTGTGTGTGTGTGTGTGTGTGTATTTGAGTGTGAGTGTGTATGAGAGAGTGTGTGTATGTGAGTGTGCGTGCGAGTGTGTGTGTAAAAGTGTGTTTGTGTGTATGTAAGTGTTTGTGTGTGACTGTGCAAGAGTGTGTGTGTATCTGTGTGTGACTGTGCAAGAGTGTGTGTGTATCTGTGCACGTGTGTAGAGTGTTTGTGAGTGTGTGTTTGTGCGTGTGTGTGTGAGTGAGAGAGAGAGAGAAAGTGTTTGTGTGTGTGTGTGTGTGTGTGTGTGCACAAGTGTCCGTGTGAGTGTCCGTGTGTGTTTCTGCGAGTGTGTGCGTGCAAGTACGTGTGTGTGCGACAGCTGTCAACCCTCCCGTTTTTTCCGGGTTTCTCACGTATTTTAACTATTTTCCCGCTGTCTTCCCGTTTTAGTATTTTCCCGTAAAATATCCCGTATTTTTAAAAGTCTTAAAAACGGCCAGATTTTCATCCTAGGTCTTAAATTTCATTTAGTCAGGTGACAGGTCTAAAAAAGTGTTTACCCTCGTTCATTTCCAGAAACGCTGGCCGCAGAAAGTTATTACAAAGTAGCAAAAAAGTATGGAGTTGTAGCCTACAAAGCGGAGCGCTAGATCAGGGGTCTCCAACTCGTCGCTCGTGTGCTACCAGTCGCTCGTGGCTTGATATGAGCTAGCTCGCCAGAGGCCGTTCATATATCGCGTCTTTTGCGCGCTCAAGTTTGTTCAAATGTAGGCGCGCGGCAAGCGCGCTCGTAATTGAAGCGACGCGCACATTTTTTTACCAGGCGCAACGAGATGAAAAAAATCTAAACTTTTCAGAATGCCGCAAACGCACCGCAGGTCATGTCAACCAATCACCCCTTTCCATAACAACACTGAAAGCTCAGTCAACATGAAGGATGAGGGTACACCGAAACACTACTAATAAATATAAGCTATAATGTGTAAATGTCAGTAATTTATCTTTTTTGACTCATTCTTTTTATAAAAAAATATTTAAAGGCTGAAATATGAGGTTTATCTTTGTATAAAACCTTTTTTGTCAAAACTTTATTTGAACTTGTTTATGTAAACAAAAAGTGCATATTGATGCTAATCAATTAGTTTTTTGCTGTTTTTCGACATAAAACTTGTTGAATTGACTTCATTCTGTAGTATTAGTACTTTTTTGAACAGGATTCTGTGATAACGTGATAATTTTGGTCACTTTAATCATCTCATCATTTCCTCTAGTTATGATCAACTAAAACAACAATCAACAATAATTGTGTTTTTACAGTATAATATGCAAAAGTAAAAAAAAATCTATAAAAAAAATATCTACCTCTCTCTCTCTCTCTCTCTCACACACATCAGATAATCCTAGATAGATAGAAAGATAGATAGATAGATACTCTAATGATCCCGAGGTAACTATCTATCTAATGCGTCGTGTAGGGTCTTAAATTTGAATCTTTATGGTCTTAAAATGTCTTAAAAAGGTCTTAAATTTTACTTACTGAAACCTGCAGAAACCCTGAATGTTTACTTTGTTATAAAGCTCTTTAAACATATCCATTGGTCTGTAATATATATTGTGTAGTTATAAACTCTTTAGACTGAAATAAGTGCTTTTTTTTTAAAGTTTGTGGGTAAGAATCGTAAAAAAAAAAAAAAAAATCCCTTATTTTGGGGATGGATTCCGGGAAATCTCCCTTATTTTCAATGTTCAATGTTGACAGCTATGGCGACTGTCCATGTCTGTGTGAGAGAGTGTGAGTGTGTGTGTGTGCGTGCAGGTGAGTGTTTGTGTAAGTGATAGTGTGTCTGCGCGAGTGTGAGCAAGTGAGTATGTGTGTGTCTGCCTGTGAGTGCAAGTGTGTGTGTGTGCAGTGTTGCCAACTATTTTCAAAGGAAAGTAGCTAACGCCTCCCCTAAAAGTAGCTAAATGTCGCTAGATGACGTCATACGTCAATTAGCATATTCATGACGTCATCGCGGCGTACTTTCATTCTGCCTGCCTAATGTTTTTTCTCATTAAAATCATGCCTACATACTATATTTTAATATAATATAATATAATATAATATAATATAATATAATATAATATAATATAGGCTATATAGCCGAATGTCCAATAAAGCTGTTCTCATTTACTATATTTTTTTGTCAGACAATAGAACGAGTAGCTGTTGAATGACTATTTTTTATATGTGTAAAATTATCTGAACTGAGAGAGTTCGGGAACTGAACTAAAGCACTGTGATAGTGAGTATTACAAGTAATAAGCACAAGAAAAGAAAGGAAAATAAAATGTTCAAACTAAATACTTTAAATATAAACAAAAGATAAGTGATAAGTCCATCCGTGGAAACAACACTGCTCATTCACGTCTGTTAGCTGCCGTGCTGCTGCCCTCAGCCATTCACAGAACAGGGTAGACGCAGAGAGAGGTGTGTGACGGCAAGGAGAAAGCAAACCTCGCGCTCGCAGGACTCATGCTGGCAACATTTGGAGGTTACTGAGGTTTGTTCAAAAAGTAGCTAGATTAGTCGCTAGTCGCTTTTTTGAAAAATTGTCGCTGAAGGGGTCTGAAAAGTCGCTAAAAATAGCGACGAAGGCGCTAAGTTGGCAACACTGTGTGTGTGTGTGTGTTAGACCCATGATAAATGCGCTCCTCCCCCACTCCACCTCACCAGCAAATCGATTTTATTTCAAGGCGACCGTTATTTAGAATGTGTCACTTTATTGTTTCCATGGTGACGCGTCATTGCTTGTCACGTGTCATACCGCAACAGCGCTGAATGAATGATGATCTGCTTTTATGTCATTTTTCCTTTTTTATTCAAAATATTCACACATTTGTTAGATATGGCATGACCTATCTGATATTCCGATTGTCAAATATATGTAAGTGGAAGTGTTTTGTTGTTTAAACACCTTTATAACGATCGCGTTAGTTGAGCTGTATGCGCGATGGGCGCCGCCATCTTAGTTTGTGCCGCAGACGCAGGTCAGAGAATCGGACCTGTTGGATTTACAACACGTGAATTCATCCACTTCTCCCGAAATACATAAAAGTAAGTGGCTGGTGAACTGGGAGAAGAATAGAGAACACTTTAAAGTTACTTACACAATGTGTATCTGATATGAATAAAACATGTCTAATTATAATGGAAAGGATTATTATTGCCTCTTCCTTTGACATCAGTGTGTATTTTACAAACTCTAAATGTATTGTTTTTTTATCCAGCCAACGCGCGAAAGCACATTTGAATTTCACGTCATGCACTGACCGTACGTGGGAAAGGGTTAAAGGGATAGTTCGCCCAAAAATGATATTTAAGCCATGATTTACTCACCCTCAAGCCGTTCGAGATGCATATGTCAATCTTTTTTCAGACAAACACATTTTCAGTTATTTTAGAAAATGTCTTAGATCTTTCAGTGGTTAGAATGTGAGGCAATGGGGTCCAGCTGCTTCAAGACCGAAAATGTGCATGCATCCTTCACAAAAGTAATCCATCCGGCTCCAGGGGGATAAACGAAGGCCTTCTGAGGGTAATCCGTGCGGTTTTGTCGTAAAAATATACATATTTAAAACTTTATAAACGAAAATAACTGGCTTCCGGTGGCGGTCGGCGCGCGTTCATGGAGATGGAAGCGTCGTGACGTAGAACGAACGTGACAGCGCTGCCAGAGAGCAGAGCAAAACAAAACTCTACGTTCGTTCTACGTCACGACGCTTCCTACGCTACGTCCTACGTCATATGCCAGCATCCATCTCCGTGAACGCGCGTCGACCGCGACCGGAAGCCAGTTATTTTCGTTTATAAAGTTTTAAATATGTATATTTTTACGACAAAACCGCACGTATTACCCTCAGAAGGCCTTCGTTTATCCCCCTGGAGCCGGATGGATTACTTTTGTGAAGGATGCATGCACATTTTCGGTCTTGAAGCAGCTGGACCCCATAACTTGACATTATAACCACTGAAAGATCTCAGACATTTTCTAAAATAACTGAAAATGTGTTCGTCTGAAAAAAGATTGACATATACATCTCGAACGGCTTGAGGGTGAGTAAACCATGGGCTAAATATCATTTTTGGGCGAACTATCCCTTTAAAGGCAGTGGCGTAGCGCAAACTGCGTTGGCCCACCAGCAAGAGTGGAGGTGGGGCCCCTCACCGCATAATTAGATGGGGGATTGTGGAATTTAATAGTCTGTAATTATTTCGTATTTATTTAAGAACTTTTCACAAAAAAAAAAGAATAAAAGAAACACCAACAATAAAACAGCAATTACATTAACTTGTTAAAATGCAAGGGAGCACATGACGTCAACATATTTGGTAACACTTTACTTGAAGGGGTGTGCATAAGACTGACATGACACCGTCATAATCATGACATGACACGTCATAAATATGAAGGAGGTCTTATGCATGTTTATGACAACTGTCAATAAGGGTCATTCGCTCAATTATGAGATTTTTAATGCAAATATGACATTGTTTGAGATGTCTTTGTTATGACAACTTGACATAAACCAATACATCATAACCAGTCAGTGTCTTTGTCATGACAACTTGACATTACCAAGACAACATAAATTGTCATAAACATGACATAGCAGATTAATTATCAAACTTAAGAAACCACTTAGCTTTATGGGTTAGCATTTCATTAAACTGTTAGGTGGTTGGTTTTGACATTGGCTGTCATGAAGCCATTATAACTGTGTAATGAATGTTTTTCTTGACCTCAAATTTAATTTGTCATTAAAATGTTATAATGGCTTCATGACAGCCAATGTCAAAACCAACCACCTGACAGTTTAATGAAATGTTAACCCCTAAACAGGGCCGGATTAACATTTTCCTGTGCCCTGGGCAACAAGACTCAAGGCCCCCGTAGTTAGGGGGGTTCGGGGGCATGCTCCCCAGAGACAATTTGGATTTCTCTGACCTACATATGTGAAATTTAGGACTTTTGAAGACCAAAAAATTATAAGAAATAGGCTAGCTTTAAAACCTTGTCATTAGATTATTTGTCTGCTCTCTCCTCATCTTCATATTTCTTATTCTCTCAGTATTCTTATACTGGCCTATTTCTACCTCTCCTAAAGCTGAACTTTGACTGATAGTCTTTTCATTTTCGTCTGTGTCAGTGACGAAAATAAACATAGGCTCAACTGATATTTATACGTTTTATGAATCATTTTCTTAGACATGTTAATTTACTCAAGGCTACCAGGAAAGCTGTAGCCTAACGGCGCTGATCCACTTGTCCGTGCGACACTTCTGTCGCGCCGCGCTCCACTATATTCCTATGGGTGACGTCAAGCGACTTTGTCGCGCCCGCAAAGCATTCCGGGAAGGCGGCGCTTCATTTGAAAAAATGCTGCGCGTCAAAAAGCTGGCCGATGCCCATCTTTATGCAAATGAATTCCGTCAGACGCGACGCGTCTATCCAATAGAAGTAGAGCATATGGAGACGGAGGGAAGTCTCTCGCAGGTCCTCTGTTCTGATACGCTACATTTCCCGCTGGGTCAAAACCACGCCCATAGCGGTAAACCCCCATCAACGTACCAATATGGGGAGGCGTCGCGACACCACGCGACAGTCGTGTCGGACAAGTGGATCAGCGCCGTAAGTCAGTATTGACATTAGGAACCTTCTGCAAGCTTTGGGATTTGAAAACGTCTGTTTTTAAATGTTAAAAGTAATTTTAAATAATACAAATTATAGACTACGTTTAACGCAGTTGGTGGAATTGGCAGACGTTCCCTTAAGCATCGTGCGCTGTGGAAACGCATCAAAGCATTCTCAGGTATAATTATGCAGCATTAATGCACATATGATTTTGAACGAATATTTCATCATGTCGATATACAATGGTCACATAATGTTAAAACTAATCTTGCTATTGATATCTTTGTTAGACTACCGACCCTATAGAACAAATGTCCGGCTAATATCGAACCTGAAACGAACTTTACCGCGCTCAACCAGCGGGAGTGCATTTCACGAATTAGTAATCGCTGGCATTCAGCGGGGAGGGAGGAAAGTCGCGTGAACCCGCGTAGATGCACTTTATGCAGTGAAGAAGATCGTAAAGAGTTTGATAACTTTATTAAATTTCTATGCATTTCCTACCTGTCAGGGCCCCCTAGATGTCATGGGCCCCTGGGCAAGTGCCCAGTTGCCCTAATGGTTAATCCGGCCCTGCCCCTAAAGCCTAAGTGGTTTCTTAAGTTTGATAATTAATCTGCTATGTCATGTTTATGACATATTTATGACAGGTTGTGTTGTCTTAGTAATGTCAAGTTGCCATAACAAAGACATCTCACACAATGTCATATTTGCATTAAAAATGTCATAATTGAGCGAATGACACTTAATGACAGTTGTCATAAACATGCATAAGACCTCCTTCATATTTATGACATGTGTCATGTCAGTCTTATGCACACCCCTTCAAGTAAAGTGTTACCAAATATTTTTTCTATCTGCAGTATACAACAAAGATTCATGACGTTTAACATTCAATAAAGGTAATATATATTACCTTTAAAATCCTCCAAAGCGCCCCTTCCTCCTAGCATTTTTCTGCGCAAAGTCCTTGACAATGTCTGTTATGTCCATCTGATGCGCGTACTGGCTTTCAATGCTGAGTATCGCAAGTTCAGAAAGTCTGTCCTGGCTCATTGTGCTTCTCATGCAGGTTTTTATTAGTTTTAGTTTAGAAAAAGATCTCTCGCCACTTGCCACTGTGACGGGGACGGTTAAAAAAAGCTTCAGAGCTGTAGCCACATCCGTGACACTTGGTAGAATAGATGTATGCTTCAGAATCAGCAGCTCTGCCAGATCTTTAATTGAGCCCATTTCAAGTTTTTTTATCTCAGAACGTAGGGCACTTCGAAACGAAAGCAACTGTGATGGAAATTCGGAGGAAATATCATCGTTGTAAGTCACTGCAAATGTTTCGGCACAAGCACGCAACTCATCATCAGTTGCATGTACGAGTTCACTTGGACGTAAGAAGCGGAATCGTTTCGCTATTGTATTCAAGCCTTTGAAACGTTGTTTGAGCTGGGAAACAGCTGTGTCAATGCACGCGTAAAAAACACCAACTTTGAACATTTTCTCGGGGTCTGTGAGACGCTCGTCCTCAGCGATTTCATCAAAGTGCCGCTTCACAATACGTGCTCGTTTTTGCGTGAAATGACAGCTGATGCCCCAGGATGCAGCAAGGCCTTGTGCGGTGCTTTTTATGTTGTCAAACTGGTCTCTTAGCAGTGATAAGTTGTTGCAGGTATTTTCCAGTAAGGTAGCTGCTTGAAGAAGGTCCACGTCTTTCTTCTGCAATACTTGTGAAAATACTTTGACATTTTCCAAAACTCTCACCTGAAATACAAGCATCATTACGAATTCAAATGTTTCGATCGATTTGATAAGTCCGGACGCCTCTGTACGTTCCTCTGCTTTTTTTGACTGTAGAGCTATTTTGGTTAATGCCTTTAGGATGTCAGCATAACGAAAACGTAGTGCGTGGATAGCATCGGCCCTGGATGTCCATCGCGTGGGACAAAGTCTTTTCAGTGTTGGCTTTGAAAGCTGATTTTCCAACATTTCCCACCTTTTGATGCTTTGGCTGAAGAAAACATAAAGTCTCTGGACCACATCATAGAACTCCTTGATAGCTGTGATATGCTGACACGCGTCGTTTAACACCAAATTCAAATTATGCGCTGCGCAATGTATATACACAGCATTGGGCTCCATGTTTAGGATCCGTCTCTGCACACCAGAATAAATTCCACTCATGACTCTAGCTCCGTCATATCCTTGGCCTCTGCATTTTTTAAGTGACAGACCCTTACTTTGGATAAGAGCAAGGATTTTTTGTTGGAGACCCTCTGCAGTTTGATCGTGATATTCTGAAATCCGAGAAAACTCTCAGTGACATCAATGCCGAGTGGATTATCATTTTCATCTTTTCGAACTTTAACGTATCTGAAAATTTGACTGAGTTGATCAACTTTGCTGATATCCTGAGTAGTGTCCATTATGATCGAATAGAATTCTGCATCTTTTATTTCAGACACAATTTCGTCGTGCACCCTTTTGGATAACAACACAATCAGTTCATTCTGAATTGCTGGTGTAACCCCTGTCACCGGGTCCTTCACACCCCGCTCCGTGCGGGTCTCGAACCCGGGTCTCCGGCATGAGAGTCAGGCGCTCTAACAAGGAGGCTAAAGACTGCAGCCTCTAGTGTCTGTTGCTAGAGCGCCTATTGAGATCAGAGGAGTGAGGTTTACTCGCACAGCAACTACCAGCTGGCCTCCGTTACACTCACCCCCCTAAACCTCACTCCCATCCGGGTCACGGCACCAATGTAACCCCTGTCACCGGGTCCTTCACACCCCGCTCCGTGCGAGTCTCGAACCCGAGTCTCCGGCATGAGAGTCAGGCGCTCTAACAAGGAGGCTAAAGACTTACACTGGGCTTAAATAATTGACGTGACTTTTTTTATCCAACAACTCTCGGAGCACTGGATCATACCGAGCTAACAATTCAATTACTGACAAAAAGTTCCCGTTGTTTGGTTCATTCAGGTTTTCATTATGCCCTCTGAATGCCAGATTACATGAGGCTAAAGTCAGAGTAACGTCAGTAATTCTTGTAAGCACTTGAGTCCAAAAATTAACCTGACTCTTGTATTCGCTGTCAAGTTGCGCATCAATGGTAAGGTCGTTTTTCCACATATCATATGTCACGCAGGCTGCTATATGAGCATGTGAAGATTCGTGTTTCTTTATTTTCTTTGAAAGACCCTGCCAGTCATTAATTCCCACAGTCCATGACGGATGGTGTGATGGACATCTCCTGTCAGCAAAAAGCCAGCATGGCTCACAGTAGGCGCGGTCAATGTTTGGCGAGTAACACAACCATTTCCGAGGAACCGTTCCCATTTTAGAACGTTTTAAATAATAATCTTTCGAAAAACATCTGCCATTTTTGTCTCGGGGATAGGGTCCTTCTGGTTTACATGGTCCCATGTTAAGTATGGCCCTCTTCACACTGGCATCGGTTAAATCAACGGGAAAGTTCGCTCTGTCTGTTGGATACCGTGTACTTCTTGCTGTCGCCTCCTCTGTAATATTTTCAGTGCTGTGACAGTCATCGTCTGGACCGTGAGATCCGCTTTTAGCATCTGAGTCCATGTCCGTGATGACACTGCTAGCAAACTCCTGAGTAACGTTACCCGTGCGCGCTCTCGCAGCTCCTTCCCGCTGATTTGGAAGAAATATGGATGAAATTTTCGGTAGTTTTGCATTGAATTGCTCTTTTCGGTGTTGGTTAGTCCGTTTTTGAGCTCCGCTGACATATTTTCTTTTACTCATTTTGCGCTCGTAAGCTTCACTCTCTAAACAGTTGCGGAAATTCTTAATCGTGATTGGATAACAAGGACAACGGATATGTTCATAATCGCCAAACACGGTAGGCTGCAATTACTACCAAAATAAAAGTCCTATACGTTCACATTATAAAAACGCTTTAATTATTTATTCGAGTCAATTTTTTGGGGGCCCCCCACAACGCGGGCCCGTCCGCTACGCCACTGGTTAAAGGCCATCTTTCAATTTAATTGTATAACTTAATTTATACAGAATCTTGTATGAAAATGTCAAAACAACACCCATGGTGAATTCTTGTGTTTGTTTTGGATGCAACAACTCCAACTTGTCTGGCCATCGGGTCCACCGATTTCCAAACAAGAAACACAAAGATTTCCGTGCTTGGATACGTTTCGTCCAGGCAAAGAGAAGCAATTTCGCTGCCTCCTCGGTGACAAGACACACGGTGGTATGCGAAAAACACTTCACACCGGACAACTACAACCAAGGAGATCTTATGGAATTTCGCATGGGATTTCGACGAAGGGAGTGGGTTAGGCTGGCAAATGGAGCTGTCCCATCGGTGCATGCAAGTCCACCAGCAAAATCTGGCGGGAGTGAAGAGTCCGTTAGCACTAGCAGAGAATCTGCGCGCCGAAAACGGGAGCTTTGCACAGTAAGTCTCATAATACTTTATTTCACTAGTTCACACTTACAAATAAGTCAGATAGAATATATGCGTATTTGGCGTGCTGTCCGAGGAGAGGGCTGCCGGGCTCGGTATTCGGCCCGAACCCAGAGTACTCCCCCCGTATTCCTGGCTGTAAAAGATTGAGCCAAGAGTGAGGAGTCGGGGCAGATTTTCATGAAAGGACTACATTTTTTAAAGTTCAAAGTTGTGATTTTGGTCTGTTTTCAGATTTTGGGAGAGTGCTGCCAGCAAAGACGGGGCGGGTGCGACTGCCACTTCAGATCCTGAAGATGATGGAGATGGAGACATCTCTACAACGGACCCTGAGCCAGTAGTGGTCCATCGTGGATCACAGTGCAACATAAGATGTTTACATCGTTCATTAGGTGGTTAGCTTATATCTAGCATTCACCATACATGTCATATACAATCACAAATAAGGATTACATGTCAAAATTTTACATGATCTCCATGGTTACTATTTTGTAATTTACACTTTTCAGACAGTAAACATTAAAAATTATGAACTTCATAATGTTAGAAAAAGATATTTTGTACTGGGTTGCATTAGATAGTGCATGTGTTGTTGCCAATGAATGTACAATGGTGAACAATGATTAAGATGAATCTCTTTCATCTAAGCTGTTCAGGTAAAGCCTCAGATGGTGGATGTGGGGACTCAAAGTGATGATGAATGGTCATTTTCTGATATCATCACCCATTCTGGTGATATGTCATGGAGTCCAGGGGAGGAGATGTTGAGCGAGTCCTCTGAGGAGGAACCAGAAGAGCTGGAATCTCTCAGTGACCCAAAGTAAAAACCTTTTTATTAATGGAAACTCTTTCTGATTGTGTATCAAAAAATGTCATAGTCAGAATTAATGTGTTTTTTCCTTTTCTTGTTTTCAGTGCTGTTGACAAGTTCATTGTTTGCCAGAGGCAGTTGCTGTCTTTGTTCACGGTTTGTCCTGCATGCTGTGGGGAAACCCAGGGACACATAATGCACCCGGAAGGAACCTTCATAAAAGTCAAGCAGGTAATGTCTTAACTGTCTTTGAGGAGCTGAATTACAGTCTGTGAATGTACAGTATGTATATTCATTATTTGTGTCTTAACTATACACTGTATTTCACTGCCTGATCTTAAAGCTGCTTGAGTCTTGAATCTTCTCTCATCTTTCAGGCCTGCGTAACTTGTGGTTATGAGCATTACTGGCAAAACCAAGAGAAGGTGCATCGAAACATGCCTGCCTGCAACCTTTTACTCAGCGGTGCCATCCACTTCTCAGGTTGCATGGCTCCTCAGACCATCAGGATGCTGAAGCTGTTTGGACTGCAGTGCATAAGTCCCGGCACTTTTTTCCGCTATTACACTATCCCTACCATCGTGCAGGCCTGGAGGAATGAGCAGACGGGGATCATCAGGGAGTTGAAGGAAACTGGGGGTGGATTGATCCTGTCTGGTGACTGCAGGTAGAATGGTCCAGCTCACGTCACTGATGTAGAACCGGTCAGTGTGTTTTTGCATTAAAGGGGGGGTGAAATGCTCATTTTCACTCAATCTCATGTTAATCTTGAGTACCTATAGAGTAGTATTGCATCCTTCATATCTCCAAAAAGTCTTTAGTTTTATTATATTTATAAAAGAAAGATAGGCTGTACCAAGTCTTTCCGGAAAAAAATGAGCGTCTGGAGGCGGGCCGTGCGGGCGGTGTGCTAAAGCTGTGTGCTAATGCACCACACTAAAGACATTTGAAGCAGTTTTACTCACCACCTGCGACCGCGAACCTTTATCAATGTGACTGCTCCATCCTTAAGCATTAGATGATCTGCAAATCCGTCGATCTGGGCTTTGTTTATAAAACAATCATCGTCGAAATGCAGGGAACAAACAGTCTTGCACAAAAACAAACAGTCTCTGAAAAAACAAACTCCATCCCCGGGTCCCTTAACGCTGGGTTCTTTGGGAATCTGTGCAGGGTTGTCTTGCCCTGGCAACCAAAAACCCACTTCTTTGGTGACATTGACTTCCCTAAAGCCGAGCAGAGCACTTTGATGAGGTACTGATTTCGCTCTCTTCTCTCTGTGTCTGGTCTATGGGTGCGAGCGCGCCCGCGGAGAAGTGCCCTTAGGACCCATATAAGGAAATTACGCCCCATCTTACGTGACACAGACCCATACTCAAAAAAAACTTTCCGAAACTTGACAAACCGGAAGGACAATTTTTGGCTCAGAAATACTCCTTCAAACGTACAATTTCATTTTTGAAACTTTGTTAAAGAGTTGGATTCCCATGCTAAAAATAGACAGTGTAAAAAACTCAGTATGCATGAAATAGCATTTCACCCCCCCTTTAACCTCTAAATGTATTTCTGTTTTTGACGTTCTTAGATCAGATTCTCCTGGACACTGTGCCAAATATGGTAGCTACTCCTTGATTGAGGATCAAATTAGCTCTCTAGCTAAATAGCAGGCTCTTGCTAGCTCTCTAGCTAAAGTAGCAGGCTCTTGTTAGCTCTCTAGCTAAAGTAGCAGACTCTTGTTAGCTCTCTAGCTACAGTAGCAGGCTCTTGTTAGCTCTCTAGCTAAAGTAGCAGGCTCTTGTTAGCTCTCTAGCTAAAGTAGCAGGCTCTTGCTAGCTCTCTAGCTACAGTAGCAGACTCTTGCTAGCTCTCTAGCTACAGTAGCAGACTCTTGCTAGCTCTCTAGCTAAAGTAGCAGGCTCTTGTTAGCTCTCTAGCTAAAGTAGCAGGCTCTTGTTAGCTCTCTAGCTAAAGTAGCAGGCTCCTGTTAGCTCTCTAGCTACAGTAGCAGACTCTTGCTAGCTCTCTAGCTACAGTAGCAGACTCTTGCTAGCTCTCGTAGCAGGCTCTTGCTAGTTCTCTAGCTAAAGTAGCAGGCTCTTGTTAGCTCTCTAGCTAAAGTAGCAGGCTCTTGTACTCTGCCTTTGTATTGTCAGCCAACATGACATCATGACTTTGCGTAAACATACACGCCACTTTGTGCCACAAGATGACGATTACTGGATAAAGGGCTGAGTTTGGATCTTTTTCTTGCAAATAATATATGGATTCTGAAGGTTTGGATTACATCAAGCTAATAAAATTGGTGTATTTTGTGAATCGATGTTGTGTTGTAAGGTTAGTATATTATGGCTAGGAACCATAAATAAATTATTGTGACTCGTCTGTCTGTTGTTTTTCTTTATAATTGTTGCCTAGGTGTAGGTAGTTTTAAGAAATGGTTATGGTTAGGTTTAGGGGTAGGATTCGTGGCTCAAACTATCTTTTAATGTCATATTGTTCATAAAAATGCCATTTTCCTACATATCTGTCTATTACGTTTTATCATTTTAATATTGTCCATAAAATGGGTATGTTTAGGTGTGGGAGTAGAGTTAAGGGATCTTACATTTATAATCTATACAATGGTATAGGAAATTGTACAGATATCTTCAAGATATGGCAAACGTGTATGATTCACGTTTGAGGGCGTTAAACTGTGACATCTACACGTTTTCCAAAGGGGACCAACGTGATTATTTCACGTCTTGTCGTGATACCGGGGAATCGATATTTTTTTTCCTAGGATGGTAGGAGAAGACTCATGGTATTAACCCCAGTGACGGGTAGGTTTAGGGACGGAGTTGGGGTAGGTCATATTCATATATACAGTAATGTAACGTTAAGTCAACGGCGTTGATAAACACGCTGAAAAGCGATTATGCGTGTTGATAGCACGCCAAAAATGGAAATCGAATTGGCGTGTCATACATACGCCATTTCATGAGATCAGTCTGTGTCACCAGAAAGTGAGAAGTCATGCCAAGGCAAAAGGCAGTAACCTCCACAATATCAATATCTGGTTGCTGATCACCATTAACAAAATCATTACAGTAACACCTGTTTAAAATCTAGTGATCATGGCATTTATTTTGTATGATTTACAGTTATTTATAGCCATCTACTTATTGCTATCCTGAGCTTTGGTTGCATTCTGATGGTGTTACGATGTGGTGTTAATGATGGTGATGGTGTTAATGTCTGATTAATACATTTGACATGATAAAACACCTCCACAAATATATTAGTCCAGCGTTGCTCGACGGTGTTTAGGGCGGGGCTGAAGGTGCCGGCGAAGTGTTGGCACTCTGCCAGCTAGAGTGTTTCAACCAGGTCCTGTACCTGAGCTGGGTGAGGCGGGGCTTTAGTTCTTGGTTTAGTCCTTGACACATAATTGTTCATTTAAATGCTGACAACTAACGTTAAACACTATGTTAACGCATTAACTGTCTGTAACTAGCGATCCTATCTTGTAAACAACATCATAACAGTAGTCTTGATAATCGATAACCTTCACAGTCATGAATATAACTGGATATGTACAACTTAAATCCTTTTTCACACAGTTTTCACATTTTCAAATGTGTGTGTGTGTGTATGTGTGTGAGAGAGAGAGAGAGTGTGAGAGTGTGTGTGTGTGTGTGTGTGTGTGTGTGTGTGTGTATATAGACGTACATTTGTATGGTCCTGCTGTAATCCTGATCTCTCCTCCATGATCCACACTAGAAAACACACACAGTTAATCAGTAAACACACTAGAGCTTTAATTCTCTGCCCAAGCCCGAGCCCGGACTCCCGCCACTGTCCTCGGGTCGGGTCGGGCCCTTGATAAAGCACGTCACGTGTCATGCCTTGAGTCCCATTGACTTCCATAGTATATTTTTTTCCTACTATGGAAGTCAATGGGACCCAAAAACTGTCTGGTTACTGATAATCTTCTAAATATCTTCTTTTCTGTTCAGCAGAAGAAATAAATTCATACAGGTTTGAAACAACATGAGGGTGAGTATATGATGACAGAATTTTCATTTTAAAAGTGAACTTCTCCTTTAACTAAGACGAGTTGATACATACCTCTCTCGTCTCAGTGCGTGCACTCAATCGCTCTGTCTTGCGGCGAAACTTTGTTAGCACTTAGCTTAGCCCAGTTCTTCGTCCTAGGTCGAGTTACACTACGCGAGTAACTGTATTTAAATAGGGAAAACGTGGAGGTGTTTGGTAGCGTCTTTGCTTGGCCCATATTGAATGAACTGGGCTAAGCTAAGTGGCATTTTAGGCATTTTAACTATCGGTATTGGCATCTATAACGGCCGATAAATGAATATTTAAAAAATAAAATAAAACCGGACGAAACACCCTGCAACCATGTTATGAGTGTTGGCACTGCATAGTTTGTCCACCAGAGGGCACTCTACAAGGAAGACTGTTAACATTGTCAAGCCGCGTTTCCACTGTCTTGCCAGGGCTGAGCCGTGCTAGTGCGTGCCAGGGCCAGTCGCGTTTCCACTGTCACTTCTGGGGCTGGATCGGGGCTTACACGGGCCTACTCGGCTGTCGAATACCTTGGGCCAAAGCGGGCCAGCTCGAGCTAGAGGAGAGGTTACCAACAGAGGCGGAGTTCACCTGAGTCTGGAGACGGCAGCGCCGGATGATTCTGTCAGCATTAAAGACTTTTAAAATAATTTATCTCGCATTCATGTTTGAATGCCTTCTGTTTGTGATACAAAAGACTATGCGCGACTGAAGAAGTAAGTGTGTCCTCTTTATTTTGTGAAATAGACCTAACGTTAACGGTACTTTATTTATGAGTGACTAATGTGCAATTTTGCCATAAATTAATTCATTATGATCAATGTATCACTTTTTATTGTAAACCTGTGGTAAAACATCGATGCTTGGGTTTTAAATATTCAAGTAAACAACAAAAATAGCAGCAAACGGACGCTTTTATATAAAAAAAATTTCAACGCTGTTTCCAGTGATTTCTGAATAGTTTTCTGATAAAACTTCCATTTGATGGTGAAATGATGGCACACACACAGACACCACACACCACACAATAGGAGTGACCTTTGTCTTGTTTAATAATAATAATACAAATGATGATAATAATAATATCATCATCATTGATTTTTTAAAATTATTACTGTCAATATTAATAATAATAGTTGATTTTTTTTTGTTCAAAGGACTTTAAGTTTCATCTTAAGTTTGTATTTTTAATATACATTATATTTATCAGAACTTTAATATATTCTGTTCTGTTGTGACAATAAAACAAACAAGTTTATTTTTAAACTGCATTATCATATTATTTTAGTAAGGCTGAGGACTCTTAATCTGTATTTGGAGAGGATTTGTCTTTCTTTAAAATGTTTAATAAATAGATAACTGGCCAATTTAGTGGCTCTATTGAGGGTCGAGTAACATTGGAGTTTATTCTGGAGGGCAAAATGTGCTTTTAGTGCTTCATCATGGGTGTCTTTTAGATGTTTGTGGATTTGGTTAATGATAGGTTTGGGGTTGATGGGGGGAGTATAGTCTGATGGACGAGTTGGAGAGCGAGTGTGTTCAGAGGATGAGGTTCTGCTGAGGTTTCATTGGCGAGGAGGGCTTTATATTGCACTGACTCTGGATCAGACTGATGGAGGTGATGCCAGAACTGAACACATCTCTTCTGGATCTCGATGTTCAGCGGGTACAGGCCTAGCTCAGCCCTACAGGCGGCAGTGGACGTGTTTCTGTGAACCCCGAGAATATTTGTGCCAATTTCCAATTGTAATTTTTCTACTGATGTTTTATCCCAATTTTTAAAATTTAGTTCTGGTCCCCAAATTTCCACATCCATATAAAAGAATTGGTTTTATTATTGAATTATATAATTTTCTCCAGGTTTTAATGGGTAATTTTAAGTGTCCACATCGTGACTTTATAGCATAGAAAGCCCTCCGAGCCTTTTCACCGAGTGTTTTCACAGCCAGACCGAAGCGTCCCGAAGCGCTGATGTCGATGCCCAGATAGCTGTAGCTAGAGCTGTACACACACACACACACACACACACACACACACACACACACACACACTCCACGGCCCTGCTGGAAGAACGCGGTTCTGTGGTTACCGATCTTCACCGCACTTTTGCTGTTGGTGTACAGAGATTTTATAATGTCAAATGTTTTTCCGCCGATGCCAGTTTGTAGGATTTTGTACAGTAGACCGTCATGCCAAATTGAATTAAATGCTTTTTTAAAGTCTACAAAACATGCGAATATTTTCCTTTGTTTGTCGTTGATGTTCTTGTTGATTAGAGTGTGGAGGGAATAGATGTGGTCGGATGTGCGATGTTTTGGTAAAAAGCCAATCTGAGCTTTATTTAAGATGTCGTGTGCTGAGATGTGTGAGACGATGCGTGTGTGTATGATACTGCAGAACAGTTTTCCCAACACACTGCCCACACTTATCCCGCGGTAGTTATTGGGGTCGAGTCGATCACCGCTCTTAAATATGGGGGTGATGAGTCCTTCAGACCAGATCTCAGGGAAGTGTCCGGACCAGAACACCAGATTAAATAATTTGGCTAGAGTTTGAATCATGCTGGGACTGCTGAGTTTAAGCATCTCGTTATTAATGTGATCTTGTCCACATGCTTTCTTTAATTTAAGATTTTTAATATGTTCTAATATTTCAGATATTGTTATTGATTTATCTAATGGATTTTGATAGTTCTTGATAGTTTTTTCCATGTCTTCTAGTGTTTTCTTTACTTTACTCTGAGGCTGGTTGAGGTCCGCCGGTTCAGTTTTTTGATACAGATTTTCAAAGTAAGATTTCCAGATTGTGCCATTCTGGAGTGATATCTCTAATTTGGGTTTTCCGAGTTTTTTATATAAGGTCCAGAAAGTGTTTTGATCTATTGAATCGTCAATTTCTTCAATTTTAGTTTGAAAATATTTTTCTCTTTTGTTCCACAGAAGTGTTTTGTACTTTTGCAGACAGTCTGAGTAAGAGAGCCGTAATGTCTGGCTGGACGGATCTTTGTGCTTTTTGTTGGAAAGTCTCCTTAGTTCTTTTCTGAGACCGGCACATTCATCATCAAACCAGACATCCTTTCTCTTTCTCTGTTGATTGGTTCTATGTTTGGTTTGCTGTTTAATATTAGATAGAGTTATCAATGTTATGAATATGTAATTTAAGTTTTTTGTTGCTAAATTTATTCCATTAATATCTAAGGTGAAATCAGTGGACATAAAGTCATCTAGCATTTTTAATATAGTCGGATTGTTCATATTTTCTTTGAATTGTTCTGAGTCGGATTGATTCCACTTGAGTTTCTGTTTCAGAGGAATCAGTTTTTCAGATTCAGGTGGAGCAGGTTTGGTTATTTGACATGGGGCTTTCAGATAAAGCACAGTTTGGCAGTGATCGGACATCGGGAGCTGAGGTCTGACTGTGAAGGCATTGATAAAGTTTTGATCAATATCTGTTATTGAATAATCAACCACACTGGTTCCTAATCTGGAGCAGTAAGTGAATCTACCTAATGTGTCTCCACGAGTTCTACCGTTAATAATGTATAATCCTAAACCTTTACAGAGTTTCAACATTTGTTTTCCACTAATGTTCACTGAGGTATCATAGCTGTTTCTTGGTGTGATATTCGATGACGGATGAGACGTGGTGTCATTGGGGATGTGCTCATTATCTACAATATTTACTAGGGGTGTAACGATTCATCAACTACATCGATGTATCGATTTATATTCCTACGATCCAACTGCATTGATCTGTGCTCGGCAAGTTGGCCTTCCGGACGACATATATCGATCTAACATCGTTTTAAAAGGTAATGAATCGATTGTATCGATACTAGGAAATAGCGCATTGGATTAAAGCACGTCAGACTTTATATGGATGTTTTTTCTTTGCACTTTTAATGATAAAGGCGTTAAACGTTTCTCGATCCAGTCTGCCTATCTGTGTCGTCGTCGCCATGCGTGACGCGCCAGCAGCAGCGCAAAGACAACAAGCAGCGCAAAGTCTCTCACCTCAGAGAAACGGACTGTCCTGTTCTCTCAGCCGCTGTACTGCAGTAGCGCACACTCTTCAATTGCACGCGCAAATGCGCCGGCGCGCTGTACCACTACACTAAAGCGCAAAAGACATACGAGCATGCAACGTCGTAAATTAGTAAGTTAAGAAATAAAAGTAAAATACCAATAAATTACGTTATTGGTACGTCATGTGTGTTGCTATTTATCAGGAGCAGTTTCCATGTTTCTTTACCAGTTCTTCTAAGTATTGTGTATCACCATGGTAGCCTAATTGTTGTTTGTTTCCATAACAAAATGCCACTTACTGGTTTTGTATATTTTTATATGACTGTGGTGGCTCATACCAAGATTGTATTAACAAAAACTAGTTTGGGACTGCTATTTAATAGCTTAACCTCGAAGTGCCTACTGTCTATCAGTATTTGTCATATTCTTACAATTTTTTTTTTGTATGTTAAGTAAAGGGGGACAGAACTTGTGTGTCAACAATTTTTGTGTAAACAAATGTATTATAATAGGCTTATATAATTCCTAAAAAGGTGGGCCGCGGCTTGATGACCATGGGGAAATGTGGGTCCCATGGCCAAACTATTCAAAACATCATTCAATTGTTGTGATAATCGTAATTAATAATCACAATTACAATTTCAAGGGAATAATCGACAATTATCATTTTTGTCATAATCGTTCAGTCCTACTTATTAAAATAAAATGTGAATGCATTTGACATTAATTGTTGTTTACTTGTTTGTTTATATCCATAATTAATTGATACCTGATTCCCTTACAAGAATTTTTGGCTAAAAAGTCACTGAATCGATTTCAAGTCACTAAATCGTTTCGGATCGGATCGTTCTAAATGAACCAATATCATCCTTGAATCGTATCGACAACCATGAATCGAATCGTTGTTAAAACGAATCGTTACACCCCTAATATTTACATAATCAGTTTCTCGCCCTGTTCTGGCGTCTAAGTCTCCGCAGATGAGGATGTTTCCTCTGGACTGAAAGTGTAAGATGTCAGTCTGTAATGTTGGGAAGCTTTGCTCTTCGTAATAGGGAGAGTCGTGAGGGGGAATATAGACTGCACAGAGATAAAGGTTTGACTGTGATATGACGGATTTCACTTCAAGCCAAATGGATGATTTTCCAGTTTTAGCAACTTTAATTGAATGTTTTAAATCGTCTTTGTGCCATATGAGTATTCCACCTGAGTCTCGGCCACATTTAATTTTAGAATTTTTTGATGAAGGAACCATAATTTCCTTGTATCCTATTGGGCAATGTAAGGTCTCATTACCACTCACTCTCTCTCTCTCTCTCTCTCTCTCTCTCACACACACACACACACACACACACACACACACACACACACACACACACACACTCACACTCTCTCTCTCTCTCTCTCTCACACACACACACACACACACACACACACACACACACACACACACACACACACACACACACTACCTCTCTGTCTCTCTCACATACACACACTGTTTCTCTCTCACACACACACTCACACACACTATTTCTCTGTCTCACACACACACACACACACACACACACACACACACACACACACACACACACACACACACACACACAGTTCTGCCTGTATCTGCCTGTCTCTACAGTCAGGCTGTGGTTGCTCAGGCTGTACCTCGTTCAAAGTGAATTTTCCAGGTGTCTCCGTCTTGAATTGTAATTTGTTCATGTTTCTTATTATCTAGGAGGTTCCAGTTGTCCCAGAAACTGTTTGATTGGACAGAATCTTCAATAGTTTTGAGCTGATTTTGGATGTACTGTTCTTTCTTCTTTCTGAGTGTATTTTTATAACCATTTTTCATTCTTTTGTTTTTGCTTATGGTTTTTCTTAGTGGTTTTAAGATTAGATATTGTTGCCAGATAATCAAATTTATGTTTACAAATATATTTATAATTTATGTTTCCAGATTTATGCCATCTTCATTATCAGGATAATCATAATCTATTCAGTTATCCATAAGTAAGCACACTTGGGGATGGTCAAATGCGGTCAGGTATTTTTCAGTGCTGTTTTGAACCCATCTGTAAATGTTTTGGATGTTGTACAGCTTACTGGGTTGTGGGTTTATGTTAGTATTTTCTTTCCTTATATATATATATGTGTATGTATGTATGTATGTATGTATATATGTGTATGTATGTATGTATGTATGTATAAATACATTTTATCATACGTATTTCAAAGGATTCATTAGTTTGAATATCGCCTACATTGGAACAAACACTATAACATCTTAGTTGATTATTTTTGACAAAACATATACATATATATATATATATATATATATATATATATATATATATAACACGAGCAGAAATTGGCAACATTATAAGCTAATTTGATGTGGCAGTATTTTACAGTAAAAACGTTATAATCTATCCGATTTTTGTAGTCGATTTTTACTCATCTTAGTGTAATGGGGTGACCCTTTTAGGGTCTTCCGTTCTGTGTAGGTGGATGGAGCTGGGCGGAAGTTAAGCTCACGGCCCCTTTAAAAATGCGGAGATTCCCTTTCACTTCCGTTTTCTCTCTGGCATGGTACGCTCACGGCCCTTTAAAAACGCGGAGATTTCCTCTTACTTCCGTTTTCCTTCCGGCATGGTACGCAGGCTGCATTCTTTTGTGTCGCAAGAGCAATCTATTATGCATCAAGCATTGAGCGCGTATTAAGTGTTGTAGACCTGCATAAGTTGGAAATCCCTTTTTTAACTTTTGCCGTGGGCCTGTGGATGTTCAATTGCATTAACATATATCAAGGTATGTTACTGCATTGATATGTTGCTGCAATTATTCTTTAATAGCGCCGTTTTTAATGATGACTCGTTTATATAGTGTGATCGAGGCAGTATGGGTGGTTTGTTCACCGTTCTCACCGAGGGCCAGTCAATTGTGCTGTAGGTAAGTTGATATGTTATTTTGTAAGTTGTTTGTTAATCAGAGATGTAATTTTAGATATAGTGTATGCGTGGTTAATGACCAAATTGAGTAACTATTTTTATAGAAATCTGCCCGCTGTTGTTTTGCTGCTGTGTGGCGGCTCGCTAACTGCGACCCGTGGTGCTGTGTTGTGAAGATTGAAGAGGGTGCGCGCTCAAGTCCCACCACGGTCTACTGTGATTGAGAAGCGCACGTGTGTGTTGATGCGAGCGTGTGTTTGTGCGAGCGCACAGTTGTGTGAGCGGGGTTTTATGTGTGTGCGTGTGTAAGATGCGAGCGGGTGTTCGTGTGAACGCATGTTTGTGTGAACACGTTTGATGTGAACGAGTCTTTATTTGAGTGTGTGTTGAGGCGAGCGCATATTTGAGTGAGCTCGGTGTGAACGCGTGTTTGTGGTGGCGTTTGTGTGTATGGAAGTGTGTGCGTGTGCCGAAATGATTGGGTATTGAATTATTTATTTGTTATATTGATTGATCTAATTGTATTTTCTTTAATTTGATATTACTCTTTTTGTTCTTTTCTTTTGTGGCTAATTGTGTTCTTGAGTACTGTGGGTGGTTATTGCCACCGCTCTTATCTACTGTCAATTCTTTTACAACTACCATGGGCTATTAGCTGCTGGGATTGGGAGGATTTATTTAATTCATTTATACCTTGTTGTTTATTGTGTGGATTGTGATTTTTGGTTATACATTTGTATGAAGGTGTGAATTGAGGTGGTTTGAATTTAATTCATTTGGATATTTTGTTTTCTTTTCTTTCTCTTTCCCAAATGTGACTTATCCCAAGGGATATTGATATTGACGGTCCAAGATCCAATTTTACAGGTGGCCACTTTGATTTATTTTTTTCTTTTGTGTGAATGTTGTTGCATTTGTAACTTGTGTATTTTTTTCTTATAATTTTTGTATGATTATCCTTTTACTACTTTGGTGTCAAATAAAGATTGTACGCATCTCTGCTTGTTTTTTCCATTTATTTGGAAACCCTGTAGTTGGGAGCATTTACAAAACATATTCTATATCTTAGGTGGCAATAGCCTCCGCTCACATTTGGCGTAGTCGGGCAGGGTTTTGTACAGGCAGAGGTGTGTACTTCCAATCTTGGGACACTTTGTATGTGTTTGAATTTGGAGGTGTATTTGTGGTTTTTGTTTTTGTTTATTTGGATGTTTTGGGTGAGTGTTTATTTTACAGCGGCAAAGCAGCAGCGGGCAGTGATCAAGGGAAGCTTTCTCGAGACTGGCAGTTTGTCAAATTACCCGTGAGTACGTCTTTCAGGTTTATTATTATTATTTTGGTGCATTTTCCTAATGGAGAGTGAGTTGGAAGATCTGCGAAGACAGGTTCAGTCCTTGCAGTCAGAGAATGAGCAGTTACAGCGTCAAGCTAGTTCTGCAGCAGGGCCCTCGGTTAGTATTAGCTCTGCCTCTGATACACATGTTCGCGGTGTGGTGGATGCCCCCAGGCCCATGGCAGAGCGTGTCATTCTTGTCCCTAGAGAGAGACGATGTTCCATGTTTAGTGGAAGGGATGATGAGGAGGTGTTTGAATGGGTGGAGGAGATTAAGAGTAATTTAAGGGCTCGAAATTTATCAGCAAGGGAGGAAGCTCTGTTTATTCTTGACCATCTAGGAGGTTCTGCCAGAAGTGAAATTAAGTTTAGACCAAGGGAGGAGAGGGAGGATCCAGAAAAGGTGTTTTCTGTGTTAAGGGAGTTATATGGGTGTGCGCACTCGTATATTTCCCTTCAGAAACAGTTCTTTTCCCGTAAACAGGAAGAGGGGGAGTCCTTGCAAGACTTCTCGCATGCCCTTTTTGCTTTGATGGAGAAGGTGGTACAATGCGCTCCAGATGGCGTGCCTAATTCCGCTTCTTTACTCAGGGATCAGTTTGTAGAACACGTGATCGATAACAGCCTATGCCGTGAGCTTAAGCGCTATGTCCGGCTCCATCCACAGTCTACCATTTTGGAGGTAAGGAAAGAGGCAATTAGGTGGGTTGATGAGGGTTTTCGCCCTGATACACGGGAAAGAAGTTACTCCGTTCCATCTCTTGCTACTCAGTATAGAGTCCAAGGGCATAATTTACCCTCCCGAGGTCGAGAGAATCCGTCTGAGTTGGCTGAACTGAAAGAGATGTTGAGGGCCCAACAAGAGCAACTTAATCAACTCACCCAAGGTTTACAGCAGTTGCAGTCACAGCATGTTTTTAATCCGTCTAGGCGAGTTAACCCTATTATTTGCAGACGTTGTAACCAACCAGGCCATATTGCCCGAAATTGTGTTTTGGATTTTCGTAGATCTACAGAGCAGCAGGCATCTTTGTCACAGCCAGGTAGCTCTCTGAATCCTAGTAGGCCGACGGAAAACTTCAACCCCCTGAATTGATGAGCCACACTTCAGGAGGGGTAACCGTTGGCTCTCAGCCTGCTGAATTAGGTGGGAACCAGGCCCTTCTTAAATTATTAGGTAACTGTCCTTCTGTCACTGTTACTATGGGTGGGGTAGAGGTTCCCTGTTTATTGGACACTGGGTCGATGGTGACCACTATTTCAGAGAGGTTCTTTTTCCAGCATTTTGAGCCTTGGGGTAAAGAGAAGTTGCTTAGTTGTGGGTGGCTACAGTTACGGGCTGCAAATGGCTTAGATATACCATATTTGGGTTATTTGGAGTTAGATTTTGTTGTTCTTGGGAAGAGAATTCAGAGTAAGGGGGTACTCGTGGTGAAAGACCTGTCCCACTCTTCCTTACCGGGTGGGTTCCCTGGGTTGTTGGGCATGAACGTTATCCAGGAGTGTTATAGAGAGTTGTTTAGTCAACATGGTCATAAGCTTTTTGACCTTCCCACTGTGAAGGAGACTCCTGCATGGCTTTCTGCCCTACAGTATTGTAAGAAGACTGAAATTGATTTGTATGAGACCACGGAACGACTGGCTAGGGTTGGGGGCCGAGAAACTGTGCGAATCCCTGCTGATTCATTGCGTTTTTTGCCCGTTACGTTTTCCTTACCGGCAGGCCTTCCACCTGTGTTGCTGTTTGAGCCTTTGGGGAAAGAGAATTCGCTCCCTGCTGGCCTTTTAGCCTCTGTATCTCTCGTACCAATTGTCCAAGGGGTGGCCTTTGTACCTATAGTTAATGTAGGGGAACAGGACGCTCTGCTGCAGCCTCATGTCGCAGTGGGAACATTGTGTAAAGTGGAGACTGTTTCGCAGTCAGAGGGGTGTGATGTTGTTGTACCATCAGAGGAACAATTTTGTTACCAAGCCACTATTGCATTACAGGCGGTCGAAGTGGATAAAATGGAGGAGGCAATCCAGAATATGGATTTGTCTCAGTTGCCTCAGGACAAACAGGCTCAGGTTAAGTCCCTTTTGCATACATATAGATCTGTTTTTTCAGCTCATGAAGGTGATTTGGGCTGTACTAAGCTCATTACCCATGAGATCCCCTTGCTTGATACTGAGCCAGTACGGCAGAGGTATCGACGTTTGCCCCCTTCAGATTATGAGGTAGTTAAGCAGCATATTCACCAACTGCTGCAGAGTCAAGTGATCAGAGAGAGTTCTAGTCCGTATGCCTCTCCGATTGTAGTTGTGAGGAAAAAGGATGGTCAGATTCGTCTTTGTGTTGATTATAGGCAGTTGAACAGTAAGACACGGAAGGATGCTTTTCCTCTGCCCCGGATCGAGGAGTCCCTGGATGCCCTGTGTGGAGCCCAGTGGTTTTCCACATTGGACCTTGCCAGTGGCTACAACCAGGTTCCGGTGGCGGAGGGAGATAAGTGTAAGACTGCCTTTTGCACACCCTTTGGGTTATTTGAGTTTAATCGAATGCCCTTTGGGTTGTGCAATGCACCTAGTACCTTTCAACGGCTTATGGAGCGCATGTTCGGTGACCAAAGGTTCCAGACGTTGTTGCTTTATTTAGACGACATTATCGTTTTCTCATCTACCATTGCACAGCACTTGGAGAGGTTGGAAATGGTCTTTGTCCGACTTCAGCAAGAGGGACTTAAGGCCAAGTTAGAAAAATGTTGCTTTTTCCGGCAAGAAGTAGGCTACTTGGGGCATTTGGTGTCTAAAGAGGGAGTGTCTACTGATCCTGCTAAGATCAGCACAGTGGCAGAGTGGAAGCATCCGACCAATGTGACTGAATTGCGGTCGTTTTTAGGATTCGCAAGTTATTATAGGCGTTTTGTAGAGGGATTTGCTCAGTTGGCTTCCCCGCTACATCGGCTTGTTGCAGACTTGGTAGGGACGAAGAAGAAGAGAGGTTCTGGGAAGTCAATTGAAAGCGGTTGGACTGAGGAGTGTGAGCAGGGGTTTCAAATTTTGAAGCAGCGATTGGTGTCTGCTCCTGTTTTGGCATATGCAGATTTCTCCCTCCCATTTGTGTTGGAGATTGATGCTAGCCACTCCGGGTTAGGGGCAGTGCTTGGGCAGGAGAAGGACGGTAAGATGAGGCCAGTGGCATATGCTAGCCGGGGACTCAGACCCACCGAACGGAATATGCAAAATTATAGCTCCATGAAGTTGGAGCTATTAGCTTTAAAATGGGCTCTGACCGAAAAGTTTAGGGATTACCTTTTAGGGCAGAAGTGTATAGTTTACACGGATAACAATCCCTTGAGCTATTTGAAGACGGCCAAACTTGGTGCTTTAGAGCAACGTTGGGCTTCCCAGCTAGCAGCATTTGATTTTGATATTCGGTATCGCCCTGGCCGTGTCAACGGTAATGCAGACGCTTTGTCTAGGCAGTACACCGTGGTACCTTCTCCACAGCAAGAGTGCGGAACTGCTCTGCCAGCCATTCTGGTAGAATTGTTGGACAAGGGTAGGCCATTCGAGGCAGTACAGAGCACAATCTCTGCTTTTTCTACAACCTCAAAAATAGACTTGCGACAGGCGCAGGAGAAGGATTCAGTCATTGGTCCGGCTCTTGATTTTTTTTCTTCTAAAGTGTATCCAACGAAGGAACAACGTCAGTCTATGTCCAAAAGGTGTTTGGAATTGCTTCGTCAGTGGAGCCGGTTGTTCGAGAGAGACGGCTTGTTGTACCGTCACCTAAAACTACCTGATGGGGGAGAGGAGGTGGACCAGTTGGTGCTGCCTGAGGTTTTTCAGACAGAGGTTTTTCAGCTATTGCATAGTGCTCATGGCCACCAAGGTAGGCAGCGTACCTATGAGCTGATACGCAGCCGGTGTTATTGGCCGGGAATGGAGGCTGATGTCCGGAAGCAATGCCAGGAGTGTAGTCAGTGTGCTGTTGCAAAATCAAATCAGCCAACAGCCCGTGCTCCATTGGGCCATTTGTTGGCATCAAGACCGAATCAGATCTTGGCGGTCGATTTTACCACCTTGGAGCAGGCTAGCGATGGAAGAGAGCATGTCCTTGTTATTACAGATGTCTTCTCAAAATATACTCAGGCTGTGCCCACACGGGACCAGAAAGCAACTACGGTAGCTAATATTTTGGTTTATGAGTGGTTTTATAGGTTTGGTGTACCTGCGCAAATTCATTCAGATCAAGGTCGAAGTTTTGAGGGTGCAGTGGTCTCCCAGCTCTGCCAGTTGTATGGAGTTCAGAAGACTCACACTGTCCCGTATCACCCTCAGGGAAATGGGCAGTGTGAGCGCTTCAATCGAACCCTTCATGACTTACTTCGTACACTGTCCTTGGAGCAAAAAAGGTCATGGACTTGTCATATAGCACAGGTATGTTTCGCATATAATACAACTCCTCACCAGACCACCGGTGAGTCACCATATTTTTTTGATGTTCGGGCAGGCCCCTAGACTTCCGGTTGATTTTCTACTCTCGGCAGTGGACGAACCTGCAAGTGGACAGGTGAAAGACTGGGTGGTTGAGCATAGAGAGAGACTTCAAACAACCTATACGAGAGCAAGGGCTCGGCTAGATAGAGCTGCTGAGCTTCGTAAAAAGCGCCATGATCAGGTAGGAAGGGATTTTGCGTTGCAGGAAGGTCAAGAAGTTTATCTGCGGGACTATGGTGTCCGTGGTCGTCATAAAATACAAAATCATTGGTCTAGCATTGTTCATAAAGTAGTTAGAGCGCCTAGGGGTAATGGTGGTGTATACACTATAGCACAGGTAGATAACCCTTCCATGGTAAAACAGGTGCACAGGTCTCACTTAAAGCCAGTACCACACGTAGAATGCTCTGGCCACATGGCTGATCCAGGGTTAGGGCTGTCAGATGGCAACTTGAATGAGTTTTTAGCTTCCCCAATGGCAGTGGAAGAGTGGGATGTAGCCCTTGTAGATGTAATCCCTACTGCCTTGAGTTCAGCTGAAGTAGATCTACCACTGGAGCCAGAGAGGTTTGTAGAAAGTCCTGTTGAAATGGGGATTGAAGGTCCTATGTTGATTGATAATCCCGCAAGGGAGGGGGGTCGGCGCCAAACCACTCGGACTACTGCCGGGAAACATTCTAACCCTTATAATCTACCAATGGCCACAGCAATAGTTCAAAATATACATGTGGGCAGAGAGCCGGTGACTGCTCCATTTCAACCTGGTCAGACTCAGGGTTGCTCTTTTCGTCCATGGTTGTAGATTGTATCATCGGGACGATGAAAGAAAATCCAGGGGTAGAATGTAATGGGGTGACCCTTTTAGGGTCTTCCGTTCTGTGTAGGTGGATGGAGCTGGGCGGAAGTTAAGCTCACGGCCCCTTTAAAAATGCGGAGATTCCCTTTCACTTCCGTTTTCTCTCTGGCATGGTACGCTCACGGCCCTTTAAAAACGCGGAGATTTCCTCTTACTTCCGTTTTCCTTCCGGCATGGTACGCAGGCTGCATTCTTTTGTGTCGCAAGAGCAATCTATTATGCATCAAGCATTGAGCGCGTATTAAGTGTTGTAGACCTGCATAAGTTGGAAATCCCTTTTTTAACTTTTGCCGTGGGCCTGTGGATGTTCAATTGCATTAACATATATCAAGGTATGTTACTGCATTGATATGTTGCTGCAATTATTCTTTAATAGCGCCGTTTTTAATGATGACTCGTTTATATAGTGTGATCGAGGCAGTATGGGTGGTTTGTTCACCGTTCTCACCGAGGGCCAGTCAATTGTGCTGTAGGTAAGTTGATATGTTATTTTGTAAGTTGTTTGTTAATCAGAGATGTAATTTTAGATATAGTGTATGCGTGGTTAATGACCAAATTGAGTAACTATTTTTATAGAAATCTGCCCGCTGTTGTTTTGCTGCTGTGTGGCGGCTCGCTAACTGCGACCCGTGGTGCTGTGTTGTGAAGACTGAAGAGGGTGCGCGCTCAAGTCCCACCACGGTCTACTGTGATTGAGAAGCGCACGTGTGTGTTGATGCGAGCGTGTGTTTGTGCGAGCGCACAGTTGTGTGAGCGGGGTTTTATGTGTGTGCGTGTGTGAGATGCGAGCGGGTGTTCGTGTGAACGCATGTTTGTGTGAACACGTTTGATGTGAACGAGTCTTTATTTGAGTGTGTGTTGAGGCGAACGCATATTTGAGAGCTCGGTGTGAACACGTGTTTGTGGTGGCGTTTGTGTGTATGGAAGTGTGTGCGTGTGCTGAGATGATTGGGTATTGAATTATTTATTTGTTATATTGATTGATCTAATTGTATTTTCTTTAATTTGATATTACTCTTTTTGTTCTTTTCTTTTGTGGCTAATTGTGTTCTTGAGTATTGTGGGTGGTTATTGCCACCGCTCTTATCTACTGTCAATTCTTTTACAACTACCATGGGCTATTAGCTGCTGGGATTGGGAGGATTTATTTAATTCATTTATACCTTGTTGTTTATTGTGTGGATTGTGATTTTTGGTTATACATTTGTATGAAGGTGTGAATTGAGGTGGTTTGAATTTAATTCATTTGGATATTTTGTTTTCTTTTCTTTCTCTTTCCCAAATGTGACTTATCCCAAGGGATATTGATATTGACGGTCCAAGATCCAATTTTACAGGTGGCCACTTTGATTTATTCTTTTCTTTTGTGTGAATGTTGTTGCATTTGTAACTTGTGTATTTTTTTCTTATAATTTTTGTATGATTATCCTTTTACTACTTTGGTGTCAAATAAAGATTGTACGCATCTCTGCTTGTTTTTTCCATTTATTTGGAAACCCTGTAGTTGGGAGCATTTACAAAATATATTCTATATCTTAGGTGGCAATAGCCTCCGCTCACATTAGTATAGCAATAGAGTTTGCTAAAAGCTGTTCATTCATTCACACACAGAAACGCCATTCATTTTGAAACAGTATTTGTGCCAGCTGTTGTAGCTACACAACAGCACGCTGTGCATTCATTCACTCATTCACACTCAGAAACGCGATTCATATTTAAACAGTCTTTTTGCGTGTACAGACACTTGCGATTAGAACAAAGCATATAACTGACCTATTCCTCAGCCGGATCTGTTGCTCCTCGAAATGAAACTTCCAGAACTTCTGAGGTAAATTTTCCAGGATTTTTATCAAGATAGTATTATTCCTCACAGCGTCGTAAAGTACATGAGACTGAAAGTGAACTCGCGGTGTGTGTTATCCAGCTGATGTGGGCGTTGACGGGCTTGCAGGATCGCCTCACATTTGCGTTTGAATAGCGTGTGCTCTCCGTGGGCGGAGTCAAATTAAAACATAATGAGCTGAGAACGACTGACATCTCTCTCTTTTCATTCATATTGCATAAACTGAGAATATTTGTTTTTTTTATAAAAATTACTTCATTTAAAAGAAGAGATAAGGTTAGATAAGTTCCCAGGATAAGAAGGGGGGGGGGGGGGCTATTTTAACTAGCCTGGGTTTCCCCATGCTGCCTTTTATTCACACTGCTAGGCAGCCTAGATTCCATGGACCAGATTTTCGCCTGAGCGAAGGGACCAATCACAGAATGGGGAGGGAGCAGCAAGACGATGACGACGTCTATGCGACACACTGAAGCAGTTTGTTTATATCGGTGTTTTTTTTGATAAAACATGTCTGTAGAGTGAGTGTCCATATATACCTTCTACCCTCATGTTTGTCTTGCACAAACGGCAATAGTCGCTGAACGCCATCGTGTACAGATAAATCTCTGACCCATCGTCTTCTTCCTCGTCGAATTTCTGTCGCTCTACATACGTCATCTGGTATAATTGAAACGATTGGCTATGAGCTACGTACAAGCGCATTTGATAGACATTCGTAGTGCCCAAAAAACGACTCTGGGCATTCATAGACTCTGGGCACTCAATGAGACGAGGTCTGACGTTAGCCAGGCTAGATTTTAACTGTACTTTAGATCAGGCTGTGGATAGGAATCATGAGGAACCTCATGCTTGTTCGGCTGAAGCACTTAGGTCTTTAATTAATTATCATAGTTTTACTGATTTATGGAGAGACAGTTTTCCAGGGGTTAGGCAGTATACCTGGCTCAAACAGAATTCTAATCAGTGGTGTGCCGTCACTGTCAAAATAGAAAAATATATATTTTTTCTATAATTAAATGAATGTGAGTCTGAACATGTCTAAATTCAATTACTGTCTATCAGTACGTTACAATTATATTTCCAGAAAGAATATGGTTATTTTTTGTGAGTCTGAGCTGGATTTTACATTATGTCATCTAAACGCAGCTCCGTGGACCAGCACTAGTAGTATAGAGCTGGTAAGTCCCGCCCCTTCCGCTAATCCCCCTGGACTAGTGTTGTTTTTGGCGGCCTGGTTTAATTTTAGTTTTAGTCTAGTCTTTGTGTCAAGCTGTTGGTTTAGTTTTTATTAGTTTTAGTCACGTTCATACTATTTTTAGTCTAGTCAAGTTTTAGTCGACGAAAACTGATGACATTTTAGTCTAGTTTTAGTCAACGAAAACTGATGACATTTTAGTCTAGGTTTAGTCAATGAAAATTGTATTTTAGTCTCTTTTTAGTAATGCAATTCTATTTAACCCAGTCAATATAGAATTTCAAACAAGGTTATCTTATTATATTTAGTATATTTAGGGCTGTGACGGTGGCATTTTTTTTTACCACTGCGGTGTTAATGGACCAACTACCGGCGGTGGTTGGGGGTTATTTAAAAAAAAAAAAAAAAAAAACTCATTTTATATTTCCACACAAAGACGCGTGATATAGCCTACCACTCTGCGCTCTGAGAGGGATGTGGACACGAGCAGGAAAGAGACCATCGATCTCTTTATGATATCTTCGTGTTTTCTACTTGATGTAAATTGGTCTGAAGAGCGAATTTTATCCTCCACAAGGGCGAAATATTTAGGCTATGTTTGAGATTGCGCTGCCAGAGAAAGTGAAACTAAAAATCACTCGCGCGTGTGAAACGCGCTTTACAACTAAACTTGACACGCCCTATGTCTAATATAACAAGCACAAACTGTGTTAAAAAGAATTTGACATGCAAGTACAAATGTAGGCTATCTGTCCTATAGCGTTTTTCTACTTTACCACAGTAAAGAATACGAATATAATAGCCAAAATTAAAAGCGAACCAATGAAGAAACGTTAATAATCCCTTTAGAAAACGGGTGAAACGTGAGTGAAGATTTGGGAAAAGAAACAAGAGAGTCCATGCAGGGATGAGTCACGATTTTTGGATATTCGATTAGTTTATTTAATTATAGAATATCGAATAGGTTGTGCGATTGTTCTCTAAAATAAAATCTCCATGTTCTGGTGCTGATGCGGTGACGCGTTCATGTAACCAGAGACGCTGCCAATAACATAGCCTACAGCTGTCACAAAGAACCGGCAAAATTAATGATTATGAATGTGTCAAATATATCAATGAGACATTTTAATAGAATAACTAATGGAGTAATATTGTTAAATTCGCTGATAATCGGGTGACCAGATCGCAAACCAGAATTTAAACCCGACAAAGATATGGGCTCACGCACAACTCTCTCTTTCGTCGTGACGTTATAACATTTCGTCTCGTCTCGTCTCGTTTTGGTCAACGAAAATGAAGAGACATTTTAGCATAGTTTTTATTTTGTAAACCACATTTAGTCTCGTTTTTATTAGTCAACGATATTGCATTATACATGTATTTTAGTTATCGTCACATGACCAGCATTTACGTCTCGTCTCGTCTCGTTTTCGTCAGGTGATAACGGTTCGTTGACGACAATATTTCGTCATAATTTTCGTTGACGAAAGCAACACTACCCTGGACCTCTAGGTTGAAAAATCGTCAATGCAAGTGAATGGGAGAAAATAATTATTTTCTGGTCCCGTTTGAATTTTGCCATGAATGTGAACATATGTTGTCTGTGATTTTTTTATATAACTTTTTGTGTAAAGAATGCTACAATTTAGCGGGTAGAAGTTTGATACGGTTAGACTTTGTGTGAGAGCACTTTGTGGACTACAACTCTTCGCTGCTTTTGACGCGTTTGAAACGTCAACACCACTAGCACTCGGACACTAGCTCACGGATCCCGCTAAACATGACTGTGTCTTTGGTGCACTTCACCACCGCCTTTCAGGGAGAGGACAAAATCATTGAGGTTGGAAAACCAAAGGTAAGTCAACTTTATGGGGTGACGTCACATAGGCGACATGTAGTCTTTCTCGTTATGTTTTTTTCACAACGGCTAGCCGAAGAATCATACCATATACTGTCAAACTCGTAACATGAAAAGTTAAAGAATTCACAGACAACATATGTTCACATTCATGGCACAATTCAAACGGGACCAGAAAATAATTCTTTTCTCCCATTCACTTGCATTGACGATTTTTCAACCTAGAGGTCCACTTGGGGTTTTACGGATGGGCGGGACTTACCAGCTCTATAGCTAGCCTTCCATTGAAGCTGCCGTTTTCCAATTGATCATAACTTTGACTGACGTGTTTTATCAGCCAATCAAATTGTGATGCATATGACAGAACGCCCCAGAGGCCCAGCGATGTGTCGACGGCTAGCCCGCGCTGATGTCATCGACATGGATGGGCAGATACAATACATGTTTGTGTACAATAACAATTTTCAGGAAAAATAACATTACAATGTCCAGAAATAAATTTCATTAGTACATTGGGTCTTCTAGATCTACTAATATTGTTAGTACCGAGAATTTCCATGTGACTACATGCATTGATACTTATATAACTTTCGTGTACTGCGATGGGCTAGTGGAAGAACTTTTGCCAAGCGTGTCAGAGGTCGTGGGATCGAATCCACACTCGTATAGTTTTTTATTTTTATTTTACCGAATATGTTCATCAGTGGTTGTATATCAAGCAGGGCGTTTGTGTGCATTTTGTTTTGTAAGATTTCAACGAATAGAAAGTCTCCACAACGGCGATAGATTGAAGCGCGCATCTGAGTGAAAACTGTGCGCGAGCCACAAGAGAACACTGTATCCGTGCCACTGATAACAGCGGCAACAAGCACTCAGCTTACATTCATTTAGCTGACGCTTTTATCCAAAGCGACTTACAATTGCTATATATGTCAGAGGTCGCACGCCTCTGGAGCAACTAGGGGTTAAGTGTCTTGCTCAGGGACACATTGGTGTCTCACAGTGGATTCGAACCCGGGTCTCTCACACCAAAGGCATGTGTCTTATCCATTGCGCCACACCACCCCAGCTTGAACAACACATTTCAGCGCTAGAAGGCATCTTATTCAACAAACGAAAATGAATGTCCTGCTAGTTAACCGGAGATGTTTTATTTATTTGTATTAGGTAACTTACATCCATGCGCGAGATGTTTCAGATCAGCTTTTATAATGTACAGTGGTGTGCGTGTGTGCTGAGGTTGAAGATCAGCTGTCTCGTCATTGATGTTACGCAGTGCATACAGTGCATGATTGTATTTTGCATTTGGGTCATTACTGATTGTAATGAAATATCAGCAGCAAGACTTGATCGGTTTTATGTGAAAATATAATGTAATAAATTGTAATGTTTAAAAAGACACAATAATTGTGCTTTCTGAGAAACACTGCTTATGAACAATCATAAATGAAATAATGCTCAGTAGTTGTGAATTCTATTCTTAAGGAAGTTTAGTGTGTAGCCATATTGTTCAGAAATGCTTTAGGTACTTGTCACTTTATTCTTCTGTATTATAAATTTACTAATTTTCTCTTTCCTCACAGAGCCACAAAAAACCTCAGCGACGAAGAGACACCAGAGAAACAGTTAGAAGGTGCAACCATAATTTCTTCATTATAGAGGTCTTATTACGATTTAGACATGTTGGATGTATTTATGAATTCAGAGAAATATCATGTAGCTTTTCAGTTGCAAAACTGTTTTTGATAAAGTTGTGGGGCACAGCTGCATGTGAATGTGTGTGTGTGTGTGTGTGTGTGTGTGTGTGTGTGTGTGTGTGTGTGTGTGTGTGTGTGTGTGTGTGTGTGTGTCTAGACCTGCCTGAACTACTTTAGCTGTGCATTTCCTGGAAAATAATTGCACACCTAATAAAGTTTGTGTATGGTTCAGATATTTTTGACCTGAGCAAAATGTGTCCCATGAGCAATACACCTTATAAATTATATTTATTTATATTTTTGAAAATGTAAAAAACTGAGAAAGTTTTCTGTGAGGGTAGTGTTTAGGTATACAGGTAGAATATACAGTTACAGTACAAAATCATTATGTCTATGGAACCCCCACGGCTGTGACTGTCACACCATTTTAGCTAAAAACACACAGCTCTGTCACTCTGAGAAACACTCTAGAGAATTTATATTATGGTACATGTAGTCTTTAAATAAATGCACGAAAATATAAAAAATCATTAAGCTGTCATGTATGTGTATTCAAAGTCAACGGGTGTTCTAATAATGTGTTCTAAGTTTAAATGTTAGAAAAAGAAATCTGATTTTCAAAAGGTGTCAGAATTGAGGTGTCATTTTTGGGGGCCTATTTCTTTCACGCGTTCTCCAAGAACAACAGGATGGGGGACAATTTAACTTATAACAATCAATGGATAAGAGTAGTAATGGATATATCCTGCCATGATGGAAACAATCTTAATTTTCAATTTAGCAAACGGAGAGCAAACATCTCTTCTGCTCTGTTATTTTTTTCTGTTATTTTAACCAGAGACAAAAATACCTCCTAATTTCACCTATGGTAAGTTCACTTCAACACATGTTTAAAACTACCTTTAAAATACTTGATAATTTAACGTCTTATTTAAAAAAAATATGAACTATTATTCACTATTTTATGTTTTATTTTGATTTAAGTCAGTATATTATTGTGTACCGGTATTAGATTAAAATGCGTATTACTTGATAATTGTATTCTTATCTCATATATATATTTTATATGTTTTTTATTTAATTTAACAATAGCCTAATGGATTTATTTCTTAAACTCATCGAGGAAAGGACATCGTCAAACAGAGTCTTCAACATGGTGTTTAAAAGATTAAAACTAACTTTAAAAATAGTTATACTTAAATAAATGTTGTCTTATTTCATATATTTTATATGGTTTATTTATCAGCAATGCTTTTATTTTTTAAAAGCTAATTTGTAACATTTCTTCTGCTCACAAAAATTCAAAGAGCTGCAGAGTTCACTTTGAAAGCTTAAACATATTTTTTTTTTTACATGTTTTGATGTATTACCAACAATGAGTTTTATTTCTTAAACTCATTCCCCCATTTTTATTCTCTCCCCAGACATTATGGCCGCAACACCATCTGAAAACCAAATCCATGACAGATCTCTTCATGTTCATAATTTCATCATTCTGTGGACATTATCCTGCTTTAATAAAAACACCCCTGAAAAACTTTCACCTCCTTGTCACACAAGCAGATTGCAGTCATAAACACCATAAACACACCAGAAACACACATGGTCAAAGGTTGCATATCACCTGGTGTCATAAAACCCCCATATATAGACATATCCTGTCATACAGCCCCCATATATGGACATATCCTCTCATAAAACCCATATATATATATGGACATATCCTGTCATAAAACTCCCATATATGGACATATCCTGTCATAAAACACTCATATATATGGACATATACAAAAGTAATTTACTTTTGCAAATGTAGTAATGTGAGTAATAAGGGAAAATTGAAATGCTGTTTTTGGAGTTGTTTAATCAACTTTTTATGCTCTACATACTTGAGTTTTTCCAGGCTGTAGTTTGGATCCTCCAATTTATCAGTGAGCAGCTTGACTCCTGGATCTCCTGGGTGATTGTAGCTCAGATCCAGCTCTCTCAGGTGTGAGGGGTTTGAACTCAGAGCTGAAGACACATAACCACAGCCTTTTTCTGTCACCATACAGCCAGACAATCTACAAAGACATACAGCAACAGTGCACATGACATTAGTTTGGCAATCAGACGTTACTATCACACACTGATCTTGGCTGCGTTTCCCAAAAGAATCTAAGAATAAAAATTTTTTTTTTCAAAATTACATTGTTTTGAATTGAAAATATATGGTTTACATTTAGACAAGAAACATTAACAGTCATACAGATAACAGTGAATGTGTGCATATTTCAAAATAAATCATTATTTGCAAGTATTTAAAATGCATTAATTTACAATGAATTAAAAAAAATATATTAATTTCCCTTTAATATCTTTAAATCTTTTTATGAAAAATATATGAAGCTCATAACATCTCTCAGCCAGTCATCAAAAGATGGAGGGAGATTTTGTTTCCATAACAGAAGAATGCACCGTCTAGCTAATAATGTTGAGAAGGCAAAAGCCTATGCAGCATTTCCAGACAAGCCAGTGACATTTGGAGAAAGTCCAAAAAGTGCAACCAAAGGGCAAGGCTCAATCTGTCTCTTTGTCACTAAAGACAAACTTACATTATAGTTGCTAATAAATTCTTAATTTCTCTTAAATATCTTAAAACAATTTTTTTTAAATCTGTTTATTGAACTTTTACAAATAATACAAGGATACAGATACAGGAGAATAGTGAAAATATTGTTATTGTCCAAGTTAAGAATGGGCATAACCAAAACATACACTCACCTAAAGGATTATTAGGAACACCATACTAATTCTGTGTTTGACCCCCTTTCACCTTCAGAACTGCCTTAATACGTGGCATTGATTCAACAAGGTGCTGAAAGCATTCTTTAGAAATGTTGGCCCATATTGATAGGATAGCATCTTGCAGTTGATGGAGATTTGTGGGATGCACATCCAGGGCACAAAGATCCCGTTCCACCACATCCCAAAGATGCTCTATTGGGTTGAGATCTGGTGACTGTGGGGGCCATTTTAGTACAGTGAACTCATTATCATGTTCAAGAAACCAATTTGAAATGATTCGAGCTTTGTGACATGGTGCATTATCCTGCTGGAAGTAGCCATCAGAGGTTGGGTACATGGTGGTCATAAAGGGATGGACATGGTCAGAAACAATGCTCAGGTAGGCCGTGGCATTTAAACGATGCCCAATTGGCACTAAGGGGCCTAAAGTGTGCCAAGAAAACATCCCCCACACCATTACACCACCAGCCTGCACAGTGGTAACAAGGCATGATGGATCCACGTTCTCATTCTGTTTACGCCAAATTCTGACTCTACCATCTGAATGTCTCAACAGAAATCGAGACTCATCAGACCAGGCAACATTTTTCCAGTCTTCAACTGTCCAATTTTGGTGAGCTCGTGCAAATTGTAGCCTCTTTTTCCTATTTGTAGTGGAGATGAGTGGTACCCGGTGGGGTCTTCTGCTGTTGTAGCCCATCCGCCTCAAGGTTGTGCGTGTTGTGGCTTCACAAATGCTTTGCTGCATACCTCGGTTGTAACGAGTGGTTATTTCAGTCAAAGTTGCTCTTCTATCAGCTTGAATCAGTCGGCCCATTCTCCTCTGACCTCTAGCATCAACAAGGCATTTTCGCCCACAGGACTGCCGCATACTGGATGTTTTTCCCTTTTCACACCATTCTTTGTAAACCCTAGAAATGGTTGTGCGTGAAAATCCCAGTAACTGAGCAGATTGTGAAATACTCAGACCGGCCCGTCTGGCACCAACAACCATGCCACGCTCAAAATTGCTTAAATCACCTTTCTTTCCCATTCTGACATTCAGTTTGGAGTTCAGGAGTTTGTCTTGACCAGGACCACACCCCTAAATGCATTGAAGCAACTCCCATGTGGTTGGTTGATTAAATAATTGCATTAATGAGAAATTGAACAGGTGTTCCTAATAATCCTTTAGGTGAGTGTATGTAATAAATCAGCAGGGGCCTTATGGAAACGATCAACACCAGGCTTAATTTTTGCCAACCTCACTTTTGTCCAGTTAATTCAATGAATACATTTTAATTGGATAAGACTGTGACGAGCACAAATAGAAGAGGTATGAACATAGGACAGGATCTGGTTCCAAGTCTCATCATAATATGTGAGGCATAGATCCGACGCCCACTGTTGTCTAATAAAAGAGAGAGAGTAAGTGGAGATGGAGGAAATCAGCCTGTATATTGTAGACAATGCACCCCTTTTATCTAAGGCTACTTCAAGAATCTGATCAAGGCAAAATCTAGGTAAAACGTTCATCTTCACCGAATTCACACGTAAAATTAGCCTTGAGGAGATCTAAGCACTAACGTCTAAATATTACTCCTAAATATTTAAAACTATGGTAAGCAGCTCTAAACATTGAAGCACTCGTTGGTAAATCAGACATTGGAAAATTTATTGGATATAACTCACTTTTATTTATAGGAAAGGAATATTAAGAAATTAATCATTCTCAAAGCTTCGGGTAAAGAAACATCCGGATCAGAGATATAGAGCAACACATCATCTGCGTATAAATAAGTTTTGTGAACAGCACCAGCTCTCCTTATTCCCTGTATGGCCGGCTCACTACGGATGGCAATTGCCAAGGGTTCAATTACCAATGCAAAAAGCAAAGTGAGAGCCTTTTCTAGTGCCACTTTTTAAGGGGAAAATAGAGGATGATACTCCATTGGTCCAGACTGAACATAATGAGGAGGAATATAAAAGTTTTATCTAGGATATGAACGTGTTGCCAAAACCGTAGCAGACAGAAAAGGTAATCCCATTCCACCCGATCAAAGCCTTTCTCTGCGTCCAGAAGAGCCTTTGATGGGTGAGAATTAGAGGAATAAATGATATTCAATGCTCTTCTTATATTATGAGACCGTAGTCTGTTTTGAATAAAACCAGTTTGGTCATTGTGTATGATTGCCAGAAAAATCAATTCAAGACGCTTTGCAAGCATTTTACCTAGTATCTTTACATCCACATTCAAAAGACTGACTGGCCTGTACGAACCACATTTGTGTAGGTCTTTGTCTTTTTTCAAAATCAAAGAAATACAAGACTGAGGAAGGGTTGGAGGCAGGCAGCCATTATTAATGGAATCTAATAACATGTTTAGGAGAGGTGTTTTAAGTGTTTGAGAAAACATCTTTCTGCACAGGGAACCCATCGGCCCCAGGGGTCTTGCCATTCTGCATACTCTGGATTGCTAGAACTATCTCCTCTGTGGAAAATGGTAATTCTAGCTCTTCTCTCATTGTGTCCATTATTGTAGGTATGGGCAAAGGTTTTTTACATTTTTTTAGCTGACTTTCCTTTAACTGAAGCGCAAGAAGTTTACTTGGCTTGTCACCATACTCAAAAAAATGCATCTTTAGTCTTCAGCAATAACTTTTCAGCCTGATTAGTTGATAATATTAAAATCAGATTGAAATTTGAGTCTTTTTTTGTAAATTTCAGGATCTAGAGAAGCTGCATAAGATGAATCGAGCCAAATAAGTATTTCAGCGAGGAATTCAGACCTTAGAGACGTGATTTCCTCACGAATTGTTGTGGTAAGCATCTATTTTAAAAGAACTGGTGTTGTTATCCATGTTACCGGCGTTGTCAGATTCATTAGGAGCAGGAGAAGCACATTTAGATTTAGGCATAGCAGCGATAATAACAAGCTCCAGCTATCATTCAAAGGTTCTCTACCATTGTAGACGTTATCTTAAAGTACTAAGGATATTAAATGTTCCCGTTGACTACTGAAAATAAATTACATTTACGGAGCAGCTCCCAAAAAATTGTATAAGTTGTAAAACATATTTTGGTGTGTACCCAGCATGAGATGCTAACTGTGTCCTGCACACAGCCACTAGATGGTGCTGTTAGCTTGTTCAGTGCTGTCAGAAGCAAATCATGCAGTAAATAGAAGCATTTTACAGTTTTAGTAACTGTTGCAAATTCAATCTTCATACAGTCCATTCCCTTCCCCTCACCCCAAACAATATTTTTCTTAAATGTATGCAGTCCATGTGGGTCATACGTCTGTATAAATATGGAAAAATATTGCATTCTTGCAAATGTTTTGTCTCTTGGGGTGCTAAGTGGCCGCTTACCTTGCTTATTGGTTAAGTCAGCCTCTGATTAAAGCATAGTTAATCATTTTAAAACCATTCACCTCAGTATCTCCAGCTGACAGTTTGGACTCTTCAGTCCATCAGAAAGAAGCTTCACTCCAGAATCCTGCAGGTCATTGTTACTCAGGTCCAGCTCTCTCAGAAAGGAGTTTGAGGATTGTAGAGCTGATGATAAACTCTCACAGGACTGAGCTGTGAGATTACAGCTGTGTAGCCTGTGTAAAGAACAAAACAAAGAGCAGTAGTAATGCTTATTAGCGTTTATAATCTTGAGCTTGAAAAAACCTTTAACTATAGTGAATTAAGCAAAGCTAAAACAATTATCTCTTCATAATTTCACAAACATCACTTTTATTAATTTTTCTGAACTGTCTAGGCCAGCAAGTCACTCATTTAAATTGAAGGCAATTTCAAAAGACTAACAATGTTCATAAATTAAAGGATACTCTTACAGTGCTCTTCTGGTGTTACTGATCACCGGCAGCAGTCTCATCAGTGCTTCATCAGATCTTCTGTATTTCTGCAGTTCAAACATCTCTTGAGTCTCTTCTGACATCAGGAGCACAAACACCAGACCAGACCATTGAGCAGAGGACAGATTCTGTGCTGAAAGTTTTCCTGAACTCAGAGTCTTCTGGATTTCCTCCACAAAGTCATCTTTCAGTTCACTCAAACAGTGGAAGAGATTGATGGTCCTCTCTACTGAGTCCTCCTTCTCTATTTTCTTTTTGATATAGTCAACAGTTTTTTTCATGTCCCCTGTTTTCTGTTCCATGCCTGGCAGTAGTCCCTTCAGGTCACTCTGATCAGACTCCAGTGAGAGACCCAGGAGGAACCGGAGGAAAAGGTCCAAGTGTCCGTTCTCACTCTGTAAAGCTTTCTTGACTGCAGCATTATAAAGCTGAAAGTGTGGCTTTTTGGACAGTTTCCATGTTAGTTTTTCTCTCCAGGATTGAAGAAATAGGTCAGCTTTCTCATCTTTGCCCATCATAAACACATAAAGAGCAGCGAGGAATTCCTGTACGCTGAGATGTACAAAGCTGAACACGTTTCTTGCTGCTACCATTTCCTCCTGAAACATTCGAGTGCATAACCCAGAGTACAACGACCCTTCACTGACATCTAGTCCACATTCCTCAAGATCTTCTTTGTAGAAAATCAGGTTTCCTTTCTCCAGCTGTTGAAAGGCCAGTTTGCCAAGCTTCAGAATAATCTGATCAAAAGACACTGCATGGGAATTCGGTTCAGGCTCACAGTATTTTTTTTCCATCTGTTTCTTCTGAGAAATTAAGAAACGTGTGTACATCCCTGTGAGAGTTGTGGGAGTTTTGTCATTGCTCTCTCGAGCCAGTAGAGGCTGAAGAACAATGAGAGAGATCCAGCAGAAGACGGGGATGTGGCACATGATGTAAAGACTCCTGGATTTCTTGATGTGACCGATGAGGTGTCCAGCAACCTCAGGACTGTTTTTGATGAAGTATTGCTCTTTCTGCTCATCGTTAAATCCTCGCACCTCTGTCACTTGATCAATGTAGTCACGGGGTATCAGACTGGCTGCTGCTGGTCTGGATGTGATCCAGATGAGAGCAGAGGGAACCAGATGTGCCTTGATAAGGTTTATTATTATCTTACTCACTGTTGTTTTTTCATTTACATTTGTAAATATGTCGTCTTTTTTAAAGTTCAAAGTAAAACGACATTCATCCAGCCCATCAAAGATGAACATAACTTTACCATGACCTTTAGGAAGAGAAGGCAATTCTTCAGGACTACTAAAGAAGTATTTGTTGAGCAGTCCCATGAGACTGTACTCTTCTTTAATCGAATTCAATCTACGGAATGGAAGTGGAAATATAAAGACTATATCCTGATTTTCTGTTTCTTTAGCCCAGTCAAAGATGAATTTATTGACAGAGACAGTTTTTCCCACTCCTGCGATTCCCGTTGTCAGCACTTTTCTGTTTCGTCGATCTGTGTCACACTGGACTTTAAACATGTCATTACACACGATTGGCTTCTCCTTGGCAGTCAGTCGGTTGTGATTTGATTCGATCTGTATCACCTCATGGTCGTTCACTCTTCCTCCAGTCTCGTTCCCCACCACATATAAATCAGTGTAGATATCGTTCAGGTATTCCTTATGACCCGTCTCTGAATTGCCAACCAATATCTGCTCATAGTCCTGTTTTAATTTGTCCTTCAGTCTGCGGCTGATCTCTGTGTAATCATGAAGCGTAGCTTCTCTATCGTCTGCAGTTGAGCCTTTAAGAAAGAGGAGAAAATACAGCAAAAATTAAGTTTTTTTTTTTCATTAATTCCTGCTTCTACTATATTTAAATGAATCACACTCTCACTGCTATAGTGTTTATATGCACATCTTACACTGATTATGCTGAAGTTGACAACATAATGGAAATGCCTTGATTAAAACTTGAATGCAATTAGAATTGGATTTATCGGATTGTCACTATTGGACTCAGATCAACTTAAAGGAATAGTTCACTTAAAAATGAAAATTCTGTCATCATTTACTCGCGCTCAAATGGTTTCAAACCTGTATGAACGTATTTTTTTCCTACTATAGAAGTCAATGGGGTCCATCAACTGTTTGGTTACCGACATTCTTCAAAATATCTTCCTTTGTGTTCAGCAGAAGAAAGAAATTCATAAAGGTTTGAAACCACTTGAGGGTGAGTAAATGGCAGAATTTTTCTTTTTAAGTAAACTGTTCCTTTAAGGCCATGCTGAACAAAATTATTACAAGATTTTTGATCAAACCATTGACATCTAGCACACCAAACAAGACATGAGACTGTATTAGGGTTAGGTTAGGGTTATTGCAATGAACCTGCGTATGTAGAAGTTGCTTGTAGAAGTTTTAATTCAGGGTTTAAGACTCTTGTAAACCATTTAACCATTCGTAAAAATGACTAGACAGTCTGTTCTAATAGATGTACTTGAATAAGATCTGCTGCTGTTCTTCTTGGCCCTGTAATTGTTGCTTGCTGTTATATTTTCTCTTGTGTCCATGTAAAGACAGGGATTATTTACCCCTGATCTCTTCTGAATGAGCTCCAACAGCGGCAGGCGTCTTCATATTGCCTTCAGCCTGACTTGAGTGTGTGAGAGAGAGAGGATCACTCACTGGGAAACATAAGTCACACCAACACATCAGCAAGAGCAAAGTTTAAGTCAAACCATTACATTGGTAAACAGTCAGTCACATTACAGTCAGAGTGAATTAAATGTTACCTTGCTTGTGTTTGTTCTCCAGCTGCTCAGCCAGATTATTCTGGTTTATCTTCCTCAGGATCTTCACCATGTTCTTCACAGCTTCTTCTGGTCCAAAACATGCTACAATCTTATCCACTGTGTCTAAGATATCTGCTTTCTCCATGTCATTCTTTGTTATACACACATGATCATTCTCTAAGCACCACTGAAACTCCTTTAGATCATCTTCTCTCAGGTCCTTTAGCGAGTTCTTGAGCAGCTCTTTAACAGACGCCATCATCCTTCACAGATTCACAGCAGCAGGATAAAAAGAAAAAGATCTGAAGTAGTTTCACTCTTAACATGTTGGCCTAACCACTCAAATGTTATTTGGATTATTAAATGAAGTTGTGATCGGATCAGGACTCTCATCCAAACTCATCTGTTAAAGGGGTCCTATATAGCTCCTTTATCCATGGCATCTATCTGAAACATGCTAGCAATGAGTACCCTAGCAACCATCCAAAATACCCTAGCAACAAAATAGCAACACCCTAACGTCCACCCAGAGAACCCTAGCAACCAGCCCAAGCCTCCTAAAAACCGCATAGCAACCACCCAGAATGTCCCTAGCAACCAAATAGCCAACACCTTAGGATCCACCCTGAGTACCCTAGCAACCAACCTAAGAAACTGCATAGTGTAAAGACCACCCATTGGCCCAGAGACGGAGTCCAACGGTCTGCGCGAAGGTGTAATGCGTGTAGGTCTTTTCAACGCTCCAGTAAAGTTCACTTAATTTATTAGAATTTAGTTTCAATATTACTTTAGCTCTACGCTTAATTTGACTCCAATTTGAAATGATAATTGTAGCGTCTGGACCATTCGGACACACACAGATTATTCATTTATTTAATGAATAATCCAGCAAACTCACTCTCCCAACAAAGGCCTATGAAACTTTCCCCAAAACTAACATCACAAGTGAAGCTAACACACTGGCAGAACGCGGTGTCCTGTTACAGGACATATTGAGACTGATAAGAGTTTTACCACCCCAAAAAGGAATTTGCAGCGGGCTGTGATGCTCACTGAATTCTTGCTGAGGATTTTAAATAAATCATGTTAATCCTATATATTCTATATATAACCACTTGAGAAATATATAAACATGTATCTAATTTTCCCATCTCATGATTTTCCTTTTATGTAGTTTGGCCTTTGTATTCTTTTGGGATTAATGTTTCAGACTTTGTTGCATACTATGGTTTACCAAAATCATATGTGTGGCATTTTTAGTATCTATAAACTCCAATCTTCGTCCCCCATTTGTTAATTAACATTACATTTTGTTAACTTTGTGACACATTAGTATTATAAGCATCTTAAAGATTCTTGTGTTAAACATCCAATCAAATTACATGTTCAAAGGTCTGCTTGAACAATTGGTCGTAAAGAAATTTCCCTTTCCTCCAGAAGGAAAACACTTCTTATTGGCTCACACACCTCCAGAGGGTGTGACATCTTCACGATTTAAAATCACTGATCACAAGATCAGCTCTCTTAGCTCTTCTCTCTTAGTCCCTCTCTGAGATGCTGACGTGAAGATGATGCTGAACTAGAAGCCTCTAAGGACCCCCTAAGCTTGTGCCAGGCTGCGGCCTTGTCTTTCCATTCACCAAAGATCCTCTGACTCCCACTGGTTCTCTCTCTCATCAAGACCACATCAGCAAAGATCAACTGGAGCCTCAACAAATTGCATCAGGACAGTTTAATTCAAATGGGCGAGACATGCAAGTATCAAACTTAGTCTCATTATTTGATACATTAAGTATCCTTACCCCTTTTAAAGAAGGGTGTGTTAGAACTAAACTGATGGTTTGCTCAAGGCTGTTGATCTGCTGAATTTCAGACAATGCTATGACTTCTTGCTTTCCTGTATTCTGCTTCAGTCGCTTTCCCTTGGTAAACTGTATGCATGTATGTGTGTGTATGTTAGAGTAGTTTGAGTGTTTAGACTAGTTAATAAAATCTTGTTCATGTCACACGTAAAGTTGTCCGTGTCTCAAACTCATAACTGGAGTCACTAATCATACATACAATCATACAAGATGGTTGTGTCTCATGTGACCTTGTTATTTGTACACGCTGTGACTATACAAATCACAACATGTAAATAGGAAAATGTTGGCATTATTTTGTCATTTATTGGGAGCAGTATACTAGCTGGAGCATTTACCTCCAGTCTTTGTGCTAAGCTAGGCTAGCGGTGGGTGCGTCAGACAGAGTTACAGCACGCACGGAGATGAGAAGGGTGTGTATGGAATTATCTAACTCTGGGGAATACGGTGAATAAGCTAAAGTCCCAAAAAGTCGGCGTGTTCCTTTAATGATGTGCTCCATGCTCCATTCATTAGTGCCTTCGGTGTGATCTATCCTGGACAGAGATTTGCGGAAACACCAGACTGCACATTAATCTACAACAAATAATGATTTCTGAATAATGCAGAAGAATTCAAATATAACATTTTATTTGTCAGGTAAATGTATCATGCCAATTACACAAGAAAATTATTAAAAGCAAATTCAGAAATAATAAATACATGACATCAATTACTCAAAGATGACTCTAAAAGTAAGCAATGCATTCCTGACAGAGACACACAGTGGTGTGTGAGTGTGTTCCAAGTGTAAGACTTGGGAAAACACTGACACAGCACTGTATGGGGGTTTTCCTGGTTACAGATTCCCAAAGACTGCTCTGTCACCTACCCTTAAATACCCAGACCAGAACAAAAGGGTTATACAAATATATTTTAGAGTTGTTTTGGGTCAATTCCTGTACCCCAGGGGGTAACACCTGGTTTAGTTCTCAATCTTTCTCATTATACCAATGACTGCAAAGAAATTAAGACCATTTTACCAATCGCACTGAGAAATTTAAAATGATACCAAACATGAAAAGGAAAAACAATAGATTCACAAGATACATCTCAGTGAACTTTTAGTGACATGAGGAAGGAGAGGGGGGATGCATATCTAAACAAGGAGATCAGTTTGGACAAGACCTGTGCTCTTTCTTTGAGATCTTCTGTCCAGAGTGCATTTTTTTGCAGCTTTTGTCTTAGCAGGAAAATCAATTCTTACCATTGCAACACCCTAGCAACCACTGCAAGTACCCTAGAAACCACATAGCAACACACTAGCAACCACCCCAAGTACTCAAGCAACCGCATAGCAACACCCTAAAATCAATCTATCTGTCTTGTCTGTTTTTCTGATAGACTGTATTGCCTTCAAAAACTTCAAACTTTAAGCATTTAAAACATCTTCAAACTTTCTGGTCAGACTTTCTCAGGCCAACTTCAAAGTCTGTCTCGATGTAGTTTTTAAATCTAGTTTATTATCTCAACCTGTAAATGCCCCTTGAAGCAAAAATGTGTTGTTTTTGTCTCTTTAAATGCAAATTAGCTGCTGCTATCAAGCTGCTATTATCAATAGAAAAACAATGGAAAATTACTGCTTCACAACATCGTCCTGTGATGCTAAAAACCTTGAAATGGAGACATTCTCTCATCTCTAACTCATGGAGACAAACATCCCTCAAACCACACAATCATGACATTAAACAACAATAGCAAGCACTGCAAGAGCAGGGAAATAAGTTATGATAAATGATATCATTTATCAAAATGACTAAGTGATCAAATTAATAAATTATGTAAATGAAATAATAATATGAACAAATCATAAATCAAATGACAACTACATAAATGAATATTAAATTAAATATAAAAGGAAATAAAATTAAACAACACTAATGTCTGGTTGCTTTTTAGCGCAATTTCCCCCCGAAATTGCGCTTGTTAACTCATGATTTCTGTTCTGTGCATCTGTGCGCACCAATCTTGCACTTCTATCTACTCCTCAACCAGACCACCTAGAGACTTCGGGTTTTCGGCATTATGTTAAGGAAGGTCTAATCTCGGGAACGCACAAAAAAAAATCCAGGAAAAGATTTACTATCTCTTAGTGTTGTGATCCTATGAGGTGAGAAAATTGCGCTAAAACACTCACCGAGTTTTTATTACTTGTTTAAGTAAAACACAGGTTGTTATCGAAACTCTTAGATCCTTCATTCCTCCTCTTAATCATATATGAAAACACTGGATTACATAGACTGATTTAATGAAAGCAAACTTTCATGATCATGATCAAAACATACTTTGAAAAGCTTGTGTGATCAGTTCGTACTCTTCTCTTCTACATGCTCTTCAACAGAACAGCTAGTGATGTGTTTGAACCGAGGCATCGGAGCGTGTGTCGAGAAAAAGTGGGCGTGCCAGATGAAGCCGCGATTCGAGGCTTGTGTTGTTAACGTGAAAATCACGTGACTAATGACAAACGAGGCCTCGGTTTGTGTGGATACGTCATCGGTTCGGTCCGAGTGTCGCTTCCGGATAAAAGGCGGTTCGAAACTCGCGCCTCCTTGTGGGTGTTGTCAGGAGTAGACGTAGTAGAAGCAGTTGTGTCAGAGAGTTAGATAATATCATTGCCATTGTCGTTATTGTGTCATATGTGAGGGCTGTATATTATTACATTATCAGGTTAGAATAGTTATAGTATATTATTATAGGCCTAGCTATATTATAGTCTTGTTATATTAATTAGTTAAGTTTATTTGGATTGCTCTGGATTTTTGCATCTGGACTGGACTGCTTTTTGATTTGGATTGCCCTTTTGGATTTGTTTGCTTTATGTGACTCTTCCTTTTTCCTGGTAATGGAGCCAGCAAGAAAGAGGAGATCCTCCCCTGTCTGGGCTCAACAGAAGCATCAGTGTCCTCATTTATACCAGCTGGCATTTTTATGTTCCCCTGCATCCTCTGTTCCTTGTGAAAGGATCCAAGGCTAGAGAGATTTTGTCCAAGAAGAGGAATCGTCTAAACCCCAACACACTTGAAATAATTCTGTTTCTCAATAAAAAATCTATTGTAATCCTTCATTCCGGACTATTCTGTTGCAGTTTACTTGAATCTGTTATCTATAATCTGCTAAATAAATAAATGTACTTTATTACACTCCCTCCAACATAAGCACTGCACTCAACACAGTGTCACTGTTGTTGTTCATACTGTCACTATCCAAACAATTTATGAATAATTAATTAACTGTGTGTGTGTGACTCTGCACAAGTAAATTCAGACAGAGAAAGATACATATTTTATATTATACACAGTAATGGACAAATGTCTGATCATATATTTTTATTATTGCAAATGAAAGGTTACAGACATCAACAGTGAGTACAAAATAAACATTTTTATTTATAAAAATATTTTTATAAAATATACATTTAAATATAAATATACAAATAAATATAAATATGTATTTGTATATTTACATTACAAATAAACATTTTTATTTATAAAAGTATTTTTATAAAATATACATTTTTTTATATAAAAAAATATTTTTTATAAAATGAGGGAGGGAGGGAGGCGACACTGGTTCAGAATGAATTAATTTGTCCGCTATTTCTTTGCACAGTAGCTAGGTGTCACTAGTGAGCAATGCTGAATGAAGCTTCGAGTAATGAACCTTTGGCTGAAGCAATGGGCTGCGAGGTCTCAGTGGTTCGAGTAGTATGAAGCTGCAGACTCGGAGCCTGCTGCATCTACAGTCCCGCACCCAGAGTCCCGCATTCTCAGACCCCTCGTTTTTCGAGACAGCGCCTCCTATCAAACTGGATCGGATAAACACATGGATAAACACTAAACACGTGAAGAACCCAAACGTTAGTATCGTCAATTTTATTCAATTACTTTTTTAATCAAACTACTTTATAGCTCATCGATACACCAACATATGAATAGTCTATTTAATATTTGTAAAGATAGTTTGTAACAAAATTTGAGCTGTTAATGTATGTTTTTTTGCCTTTTCCCCCCCGAAAATATTTTGATAGCCTTTAACCTTGGACTTTTTGTAGACAAGCCATTGTACAAATTTGATTAAAATTAGTTGACATTAAAGTATACCAATTAAATACATTAAGTGTGTTAATATCAAAGAATGTCATCATTAATTATTTAATCAGATTTACCGTTTGACCTTTTTTTTAATTATCGGACCTTTTCTCCTAAAACTATAAATTGAATGAATTAATGCCGGAGTAATTATTTTACTTTATATAATTTATGTAGACTACTTAAATTAGTTCTTATAAAGCGTAAGTATTAATATGGATCAATATTAATTTAACTGTGATATGAAGTTGTTGCCAGCCATTTACAACTCATACAATTGTCTAATAATCAAATTTACTATGCCTTCACTATGTATTAACCAGTCTATGGTATTAACAAGTGAGCTAGAATGTGTCATTTGGCCTTTTTTTGGGGTTCCTTGTTTTAATTTGTATTGTTGAGGAATTTGACAGGGCGATTGCAAAAAGAATGAGAAAAGAAGCAACATTCGCCTACCAGAAAGTAATTATTTTACCTTATGCATTTACATTACATTTTACATTTATTCATTTAGCAGACGCCTTTATCCAAAGCGAAAGTTTTTTTAATGCAATTGAAGACGAAAAGTAAAGTCACTAATACAATTCTTTCTTCCTCTTTTCTTTGTCCTGTTTACAGCAAGATGATGGTGATCAAGGTGATCGTTAAATAAAGTACAGAATTGCTTATTATTGGTGTTTTGTCTATTATTTGAGTTTTGCTTCACATTCAAAATATCAAAAAACAGGTTTTGTAATGTTAGCATGGTATAATGTTAATTAGACCATTATAGGTTGAGCTGAAAGAAAAATTGGAATTTGAAACATTGTACAAAAACAAACTAAAACATTGTAGCAATATAATATAACATAATATTTTTCAGAAGATAGTTCAATCTGTATTTGTATCCCTTACATCAGTAATTTTCTTTCAATTACACCCACGCTCAAAAAATAACTACTGGGTAATTAGTTAGTTTGAGAACACAATGATTTATTTAGGCCTATTTATTTATTTATTTTTTTGGCACATGCATTAAGCAGGGAACGCAAATATTTATTTGGATAACTTTAAATAAAAAGAGACCGTAATATTGCATCCTATAATGTTTTCAATGGCATTTGGATAAGGGTGTTATACGATCTTCCCAACAGCAGGAGGCGCTGTCTCGAAAAAACGAGGGGTCTGTGAATGCGGGACTCTGGGTGCGGGACTGTAGATGCAGGCTCCGAGTCTGCAGCTTCATAATGTTGGGTGGTTCAGGAAGCCTCATTTTGCCATCACTAAGAACAGCTCTTCTCTGTCGTACCACATACCAGCGTCAGTTGAGAGTGTGTGTCTGACGTCAGATGAAAGCCTTACGACAGTCGAGTGTCTCACAAAATGATGTTTTATTAACAAAGTTCGGGAGGAGCAGGTTCAGATAATTAACCAAATTATGCACAGCTGGAGATTAATCAGTAATCAACTCAATGACAGAGTATAAATTCACAGCAGACCTATCTCTGTTCATTGAAAGTTTGAATTCCGGACTACCGGAATTCCAAAAAGTAAACTGATCAAGCAAAAAGGTCACTTTGTTTATATTTTCAATCCACCAACCCCCATCCAACTGTACCACTCTTGTTTAGTGATGGCAAAATGAGGCTTCCTGAACCACTGAGACCTCGCAGCCCATTGCTTCAGCCAAAGGTTCATTACTCGAAGCTTCATTCAGCATTGCTCACTAGTGACACCTAGCTACTGTGCAAAGAAATAGCAGACAAATTAATTCATTCTGAACCAGTGTCGCGCCCTCCCTCCCTCCCTCCCTCCTTTTATAAAAAATATTTTTTTATATAAAAAAATGTATATTTTATAAAAATACTTTTATAAATAAAAATGTTTATTTGTAATGTAAATATACAAATACATATTTATATTTATTTGTATATTTATATTTAAATGTATATTTTATAAAAATATTTTTATAAATAAAAATATTTATTTTGTACTCACTGTTGATGTCTGTAACCTTTCATTTGCAATAATAAAAATATATGATCAGACATTTGTCCATTACTGTGTATAATATAAAATATGTATCTTTCTCTGTCTGAATTTACTTGTGCAGAGTCACACACACACAGTTAATTAATTATTCATAAATTGTTTGGATAGTGACAGTATGAACAACAACAGTGACACTGTGTTGAGTGCAGTGCTTATGTTAGAGGGAGTGTAATAAAGTACATTTATTTATTTAGCAGATTATAGATAACAGATTAAAGTAAACTGCAACAGAATAGTCCGGAAGGAAGGATTACAATAGATTTTTTATTGAGAAACAGAATTATTTCAAGTGTGTTGGGGTTTAGACGATTCCTCTTCTTGGACAAAATCTCTCTAGCCTTGGATCCTTTCACAAGGAACAGAGGATGCAGGGGAACATAAAAATGCCAGCTGGTATAAATGAGGACACTGATGCTTCTGTTGAGCCCAGACAGGGGAGGATCTCCTCTTTCTTGCTGGCTCCATTACCAGGAAAAAGGAAGAGTCACATAAAGCAAACACATCCAAAAGGGCAATCCAAATCAAAAAGCAGTCCAGTCCAGATGCAAAAATCCAGAGCAATCCAAATAAACTTATCTAATGAATATAACAAGACTATAATATAGCTAGGCCTATAATAATATACTATAACTATTCTAACCTGATAATGTAATAATATACAGCCCTCACATATGACACAATAACGACAATGACAATGATATTATCTAACTCTCTGACACAACTGCTTCTACTACGTCTACTCCTGACAACACCCACAAGGAGGCGCGAGTTTCGAACCGCCTTTTATCCGGAAGCGACACTCGGACCGAACCGATGACGTATCCACACAAACCGAGGCCTCGTTTGTCATTAGTCACGTGATTTTCACGTTAACAACACAAGCCTCGAATCGCGGCTTCATCTGGCACGCCCACTTTTTCTCGACACACGCTCCGATGCCTCGGTTCAAATGTCACATCACTACTCTTGTTGATTTACTGCAGTATAAACGTTTAATGTTCAAATCCCTACTCGGCCCACATCAGAAGCGTTCAAAACCTACATCAGATCCAGCCGCTTCCACATCAAAACGCTCATCAAGTCATAATTAAATCATTCATTTCCATCACCTGCTGCGCTCCATCCATTGTCACTCAGTACCAGTACTAAGATCCAACCCACTTCCAGTATCATTTGGTGATTCCATGACTAGGGTTGAGGTTTCAGGAAGTATAGATGTTGTTAACAATCAGATAACTACAGCAATAATAAAGGCAGCAGAGGAAGCAATTCCTAAAGGGAGAAACAGGGTAAATCGAAAATTGGTGCCTTGGTGGAATGAAGAGTGTTATCAGGCGGTAAGAGACAGAAACAAAGCTTTCAGGGTGCTTAAAAGAACACATACTATGAATAATTTAATTCAGTATAAGAAAGCACAGGCAGTGGTTAGAAGAACAATTCGACAAGCAAAGAGGACGAGTTGGAGAAATTTCTGTGATGAAATAGGAAGAACTACACCGGTGGGAGAAGTATGGAGAATGATTAAAAGGATGGGGGGAGACAGGAGGCAATGGGATTATCCAGTTATGTCTTTTGAAGAGGAAACAGCAGTTTCTAATAAAGAGAAAGCAGAAATTATGGTAAAATCATTTATAAAGGTACATAGTTCTGAAAATTTGGAAGAAGAAGGAAGAAGAAGAAGATTGGAAACATTTAATAAGCATAATCATAAAATAAACAGAAAGGAAGATACTAAAAATGAAATAGACGAACCATTTTCCATGGCAGAGATGGTAAGAGCAATAAAAACAGCAAAACCTACATCTCCAGGTAAAGACCAAGTTTGTTATATTATGTTAAAACAACTGGGGGAAAAATCAAAGTTGAAGCTGTTGGAGGTGTATAATAAAATATGGAAGGAGGGAAAGTTACCAAATACATGGAAAGAAGCGGTAGTGATTCCGATAAGGAAACCTGGTAAGGATCCAACAAAACCCACTAGTTACAGACCGATAGCTCTAACTTCTAATTTATGCAAAATTATGGAAAGGATGATAGTAGATAGACTGACCCATGATATTGAAAAAAGAGGATTATTGGCTAGCTGTCAGAGTGGTTTTAGGAAGGGAAGAAGCACAATAGACTCTGTGGTAAGAATAGAGACGGAAATAAGAAAGGCACAAGCAAATAAAGAGACCTTAATAGCGGTATTTTTTGACATAGAAAAAGCCTACGACATGATGTGGAAGGAGGGGTTATTAATCAAAATGAATAAGATGGGTGTAGAGGGGAAAATGTTTAACTGGGTAAAGGATTTTCTTTTCGGACGGAAAATACAAGTGAGGATAGGAACAGACATGTCAAATCAATACATAGTTGGAAATGGTACACCACAAGGGAGTGTGATAAGCCCATTACTCTTTATTATTATGATTAACGATATATTTGAAAGAGTTCCAGAAGACATCGGAAGGTCTTTGTTTGCAGATGACGGGGCGTTGTGGAAGAGAGGAAGGAATATAGATTATGTAGTCAGGAAAATACAGGAAGCAATTGATAAAGTGGTGGAGTGGGGCTATGATTGGGGATTTAGATTTTCTGTAGAAAAGACACAGTCTGTCTTTTTTACTAGGAAAAGAGTTCAGGAAGCCGTAAAACTAAGAATGTATGGAAGAGATTTAGATAGGGCTGGAACTTTTAAATTTTTAGGAGTAAGTTTGGATTCACGATTGACATTTGCAGATCATATCAGAAAAATGGAGGAAAAGGGGAAAAAAGTAATAAATGTGATGAGATGTTTACAGGGAAGAGAATGGGGAGCAAGTAGAGCATCACTGAAAAGAGTATATGTGGCATTAATACAATCAGTGCTAGATTATGGAAGCGTAGTAATTGGATCAGCAGCTAAGTCTCAGTTAAAAAAGTTAGATGTGATCCAGGCTCAGGCTCTGAGAATATGCTGTGGAGCTTTTAAAACAACTCCTGTAGCAGCCATACAGGTAGAAATGGGAGAATTACCACTAGAGTTAAGGAGGAAACAGTTAATGGCAAATTATTGGGCTGGTCTACAAGGGCATAATAGTACTCATCTAACTAAAGCAGTATTACAGGAAAGTTGGGAGTATGGGAAAAATTTAAAGGAAAATTTTGGACGAATTGGAAATGATATAGCCAAAGAATTAGAAGTGTATAATTTGAGGATAAGTCCCACGATAGTGTATCCAGAGATTGCTCCATGGAAGATAGTTTGGCCTGAGATAGACTGGTTTGTGTTACAGGAAAAAAGGAAGGATCAGGAGGATATTAATTTAGAAAGAGTGTTCAAAAATCGGTTATTGGAAAAATATAATGAATATATCCAGATCTATACAGATGGTGCTAAGAATCCAGAGACAGAAGCAACAGGATTGGGGGTAGTGATACCGGATAAAGGAACAGGAATCAATAGGAGGACATCTAATAAATTAGGGGTATATACAGTGGAAATACTGGCAATATTAATTGCATTACGATGGGTAGAAAGAACGGGACAGAACAAAGTTTTGGTATGCTCAGATTCATCATCAGTATTAACAAGCTTAAGATCATTCAAATCCAAAAGTCGTCAAGATATTCTGTTTGAAGTACTCCAGTCAGTAACAAGAATAGTAAATCAAGGTAGACAGGTAAAGTTTATATGGGTACCAGGTAGGGGTGTGACGAGATCTCGTGTTACGAGATCTCGCGAGATTAAAACGCGACGAGATTTCTCGTCGAGGTGAAAGTTAGTCTCGTGAGTTGTTGTGATGTCAGTGTGATGGAGCGTGAGGGTGAAATTAGTAGCCTATTGAAGATGCCCCTGCCACTTTTAAATCATTTGTGTGCCGGGCCAATCACACACACACTCCGCGCACACACACACACTCACTGTCCCTCGCTCACTCACTCGTGCGCGAACACACACACACACACACGCTCACTGTTGCTAGCACTCTCACTCACTCACTCACGCACACTCACTCTCGCTCACACTCAACCCGTCGTGGAGGACCGTTAAAGTTAAACATGCTAGTCTTTCTGTCGTGATGTCCTGGAGCATCGCAGACGCGTAGGTTGTCGCCCACTATGACACACTATTCGAAATGAAACGATCGAATCTTGCGTCCCGACGCCCGTTGTCCTTTACGAATCTCCACGAAACGGATCGTGCCAAAATCGCGCTAAAATAGTGTAATCTGAACCAGGCAGGTAATAAACATTTGACCTATCACGCAAAGAACCTATTAAAGCACTAAGACATGGGAACAGTATAGCTAACATTCATATATCACAAGTCATATAACGACATCGCAATATTAAACAATGTTATCGCACATCGCAGCTTTTCCTCATATCGTGCAGCCCTAGTTAGCTACTGCCCAAAGGTCTCAAATGCTGCCAGAAATCGTCCACATGCTTATATTCTTGAAAAAGAACATGACCAAAATCTTAGTCTGTTCTGTGTAGTTCATTTTATCTCTTTTTCATGCTTGAAAAAAAAAATTGTTTCTGTTTGAACTTGTAGTTTTGAGAGAGCAGTACTTTGATTATGGATACACACTTACTGTTTGCATTTAAAGTGTTATTTCAGTTATTTATATTTATTTTATTTATACTGTTTTATTTTTCTTTATGTTCGATTTGTGGAAAGGAGTTCGATTTCTCATGTGAAATCGTACAGGGGAGAAGCCATACGGTAGAGTTTATAGCAAAACATTTAGCAGTGTTTGCATGTCCTTTACTGCATAGAATTCATTAAAATAGAAGTAAAATAACATTCATTACAAGTTGATTTCAAAATGAACCTAAATTGTTTTGCATTTTGTGATTTTCAGTTGAATAAAAGACTATTTTCCATTCATATATTTCATCATTGAGGATTTCTTAAAAATTGTGTAAAAATCTCGTCTTGTCTCGTTCTCGTGAACCCAATCTCGTGTCTCGTCTCGTCTCGTGGAGTAAGCGTCTCGTCACACCCCTAGTACCAGGACATGTAGGGATAAGGGGGAATGAATTGGCAGATAAATTAGCAAAAAGGGCATTAACAAAGGGAAATATAGAAATGCAAGTTAGTATTAGTAAAGCAGAGGTTAAAAGTGTGATATGGGAGAAAATAAATCAAAAGTGGCAAGAAAGTTGGGATAGAGAGGGGAAAGGGAGACACTTATATCAAATTCAAAGGGACGTTAAAGATACAAGGGTTGGAAGTGGAAATAGGAGAGAAGAAATGGTGATATCTAGATTAAGATTGGGACATTGTTTACTAAATAAAACGCTTAAATTGATAGGGAAACATAATACTGGACTATGTGATGGATGCCAGGAAGAGGAGTCAGTAGAGCATATTGTTTTGAGATGTAGTAGATATGGAGCTCAGAGAGAGATGATGAGGAATAAGTTGAGGGAGATGGGAGTTCAGAACATTACATTAAAAGGGCTATTGAGCAGTGATAGGGTTCAGACTAGAATTCTTATGACTTTCTTAAGAGAAATAGGGGGTTTTTAATAGGATATGAAGAAATGTAGTATTGAGGAGGGTTAAAAGTATCAATATTGTTGTTGTCATGATTATAATAATAATAATTATTATTATTATTGTTTTGCAGAATGACTGGGAAGTGTGTGTGTGTGTGTGAGTGGGGAAGGGGATTTAGTCTGTAAACCTATTTTCTGGTTCACACTCCGGAGCAGAAGGTGGCGGAAATGCACCAATAAGCTGGATGCCAACCGCCGTTAAATAGTAACAAGAAGAAGAAAAAGTATCATTTGGTTCGTCTTTTTTACAAACAATGGCAGGCTCCCCCGTTCGCACACGAAACGGCTCCTCGTTCAAGGGCCGGGCTCTGTCCCCCTTCCGAAGCGCTGATCAAGCCCTCCTGTTCGAATCGCAGTGAGAGTCTGCCCGTCTTAGTCGTCGTGGGACGGCCGCGCTCGTGTCGCTGTGTGGGCTCCCCATTCGTCGGGCCGCGAGGGTTCTGTTCCCGTGTCCCAGCCCCCTTCGAAGCGCCGGTCGAGCCCCCCGACAGAGTCCAGCGGGCGCCCTCCCTTCCGCTGGCGAGGCCTACCCATCCAATGCCGTGAGCATCCAAGTTCCTGTCGGATGCTGCGAGGGCCCTCCCAGTTGAATGGCTAAACTCTTTCTCAAATCACGCTCGTAAAAATCTTGCGTCATCGAGTTGACGGTTCAACTGCCGAATGGGCTTATCCGTCCGATGCCGTGAGCATCCCAGTTCCTGTCGGATGTCGCGAGAGCCCTCCCGGTCGAACAGTCAAGCTCGTTTTTTAGTAAATACCTTCTCATGCCCTGCACTTTTTGGGGGGATTAATTTCACATCATTTTACGATTGCTGTCCTGCGCTCACCTGGCTTTTATGGGGGGAGTACTCTGGGTTCGGGCCTAACTCCGAGCTCGGAGCCCTCCCCCCGGACAGCACGCCAAATACGCATAAACTTATTGTATTAATTATATGTAGATGTGAACTCGTGAAATGATGTTTTATTAACAAAGTTCGGGAGGAGCAGGTTCAGATAATTAACCAAATTATGCACAGCTGGAGATTAATCAGTAATCAACTCAATGACAGAGTATAAATTCACAGCAGACCTATCTCTGTTCATTGAAAGTTTGTCAGCATCCCTCCTCCACCCCATCTCCTCACTTCCAGTTCCATCTCCTCACTTCCAGTTCCATCTACACTTACCAACTGGGGGGAGTACTCTGGGTTCGGGCCTAACTCCGAGCTCGGAGCCCTCCCCCTGGACAGCACGCCAAATACGCATAAACTTATTGTATTAATTATATGTAGATGTGAACTCGTGAAATAAACCAATGTACAAGAGTCTGATGAGAAACACTCCTGAAACTGTAACTAATAAAGGTGCTTTCAAATGATTCACAGTGGCCCCAATATTGATCCGAACCATGCATCCCACTCAGAGGAGAAAAGACATGATCCGTATTGAGTTTAGCTAAATTGTGCACTGCTCTTCCAGTGTTGTCTGGGATATATGAACATTAACAGTTGCATGTTCCTCCCTGGGAGGCTAACAGAATATCAAGAGCCATTCGCTTTAGTAAAACAAGCTTCCTCATTACATGCACTTCTTCTGCAATGTCAGCAACAGAACTAAGTGAGTTTTGCTGTGTCCTCAAACACCAAAGGTGGCCTCATGTAGTGCCTGTACTTCATTCTGTAAATTGATCATATTTTCAGTTTCTGAGATTCAATTCTCGATCTGTGTCATGATTAAAAGATGCTTGACATAATCCTCTCCTCTGACATTACTCACATTGCCAGTAATAGAAGCCAAATAACATCCTTAAAATCCCTTACAAAGGAATAGATAAGCTTTGTTACCACAAACAAAGTGTGTGTCATTAGAACAACGAGTGTTTTGATTTCTCATTGTTAGAAGAGTTTTGTCACATCTGGAAAATTCACACATCTGGCTTAGACTTGCTCACTACATTCTTCCCTTCAAGGCACCAGGAAGAATTCACTTATTCCCTCCAGATTTCACATTAAGACAAACTGATATCTATAATCAGGACTGTTGTATGCAGTCAAATGCCATGAACTATAATGTTAATGAGAATAATTTCAGTAGTTACATACACTGCTAGTGAACTGCAGTTTGTTGTGCCAGGAATAATCAGCCACATTATAGACACATCTGTAAGCATTTGATTTTGTCAATGGTTTAAAATTGAGCATTTAGCACAAGTTTCACCCTGTAATTTCCAAAAGTCATTGTGAAAATCTATTTCTTTACCACCTCAAATTCTGTTTTTAATTTTTCCCTTTACACTTTTGCCATTTGTCTCAACATTAAGGCAGTCTATGCTCTAGTACTGTTACTCTAAACGAGTTATCTGACAGGTTTATCATTTTGATACTAGAATTAGTTGATTTCTTCGATGATGCATCATACTACGGTAGTTAAGCAGTGAGTAATGTTGTTGTACAGGAAACATAGTTTAGATTGTTGAATGGCAGGGCTGTCCATCACCAAATTACACAAACATCTCATTAAAATGTCTACAAAACTATAAAACTGATCTGAGATCAGGTAAAAACCATAAACACAGGTTTACTGAGATCGTCCCCAAACAGTGAAACTTTGAAATTTAGAAACATTTGGAAACAGTTGTGACGTAACAACCTTTTTTTACCAAATTAACGTGACGAAAGCGGCCATCACTAGTGAAGACAAACGTTTGATTGAACAAGATCCAAACTGGAGTATAAAGTCAGTATCTCGGTGCTCTCTGATGCGGGACAGTTTAACTTGCAAAAATCATATAAAGCCAAGGCATAAATAAAATAAAAGCCTTTTTTTCATGGCTATAACATTTTTATGAACATTCATATATCCGCACAGCAAGTGTGTGTGAGGATCACATGCCGATGACATGGAGAGGATTGAGAGGAGTTAGTTTTAACCACAGAGGAATGTGAATGCAATCTAGCATAGTTTCCACTGATGCATATGTTGACTGAAGTATTCTCTTTAAGGAATTAGGATTGTGTAGCATGAGATATACATTCAATTTTAAACATGAACATGTTTCTCTACCTTGTAAAGATAATGTAAGTTCCTTTGGTCAGCATATAAATGCCCAACCTTTGTGTATTGACGAATGAAAACCCTCTCTCCAGTAAATTGTTTTTCTCTGCTATGTCTTGACATATAATAATAAATAAGAGATCTCATGGCATCTCATAGTGTTTGCTTCTGTGATTCGGGGAGAAAAGCTTAATTACAAGTCTAGACTAGTGCCAGTGCTGCCAACTCTCAGACATTCAGTGCGAGACTCACGCTATTGACACTGTTCTCACACTTACTCACGTTACACAACCATATTCTCACACAGTGAAAAATCACAGAGCAAAGACACTGATTCTGACAGACAAGACAGAGCAGACTACTCTACTTTTCTATATGAAAAAGTCTCAGCTTTCAAATTCTGTCAATTTTATTACAAAATTCAAACAATAAATACCGCTCTATAATTCCCACAGCAAGCTAAACTCAAAAGTTGGCAGTCCGGCTAGTGCTGAGCAATAAAAAAACTGTATGAACAATGTCAATGCTGTTTATTAAGTCTAGATCAATGTGAACAGATACAAACACTTTTAAATCTATATCTATTAGTATTTTATAAATGAGTATTTACTAACCATGAATAATGACGATGTGGTGTTGCTTGTTCCTCCACTGAACATGAACTGTCTTGAGCAGAAGTTACTTTAAAACTCCTTTAACCGTGCATTTCCATAAAGGACTGTTGTAAAGGAGTTGTTTTCTTCTGAACTTAAACCTGTTAAACCAGAACTTTATCAGTAAACTAACAGAACCAGTTTTTCAAAAGGAGTTGTGACTTTTTTCTTTAAATGACGTGACTTGTGGAATTGCCTTCTAAGCTTTTTCCTGTTGTTCTTGGGTTTTTTTTTTTACGAGTTCGGACAACTACTTCATGTTTAATCCGTGTTTCAGACAGCTTCATACGTTAACAATGGAGCGGTTCATAGAGTTTTATTTTGAACTTGGACTTAAAGAGATACGTACAGTGCTTAGTTCAAGGTGTTCAGTAAAGTTATGGGACATATGGGATATGGCCGCTGCCGCGTGAACGCTTGAACGCCTGATGTAGGCGCCTGACTATTTTATTAATAACTGCTGCTAAATTATCGAGACACCGCCAGCCACTTGCTTGAGTGATTGAGCAAACCTTTATTTCTATTATGTGAAGATTTAGCTGCAATTATAGCAGTATTAAGGACGCTATTTCAAGTTTGGTTTTGTCGTGCGTCATGGCGGAGATCTCGCTTCAATCCATTTGGGATGCGTTGCACCAAGTGAAAGAGCAAGTAACAACTGAAGTAAAAGCCCATCTGGACATTCAAATTGGGTCTGTTCAGGCAGGCCTAATGGACATTCAACAGTCATTGGGCTTTCTTACTGGACAAATCAATGAGTTGCAGCAACGAGTGAGCGCAAATGAGGACACGATTGGTAACCTGGAGGAGGTTGTGCTCTGGAAAAGGACAATTCTTACCTGAAGGAGAAAATGGAGGATCTTGAGAACCGGAGTAGGAGATCCAATCTGCGCTTTATTAATATACCGGAGAGGAAAGAGGGGGGAGGCATGGTCGCTTTCATTGGAGAGCTGGTTGTCACGCTCTTCGGGAAGGAACATTTCCCCACAGCGCCTGTTGTGGAGAGGGCGCATCGCTTACCAACATTCGTCCGCTCGCCCAGGTCTGACGGACCTCCAAGACCTATCCTGGTAAAGTTCTTGAACTTCCAGGACAAGGTGAAGATCCTGAGACTGGCCCGGGAGAAGAGGAATCTGAAGATGGGAGAATCCACAATCTACATCTATCCGGATTTCAGTCCTGGTCTGGTGAAAAAATGAAGGGAGTTTGACCTGGTGAAGAAAAAGCTCTGTGCCGCCGATATCAAGTACTCCCTGCATGTAATTGTGTTTGTGTGTGTCTGTGAGTGAGAGTCTGTGTATGTGTCTCCTTAAATGTTCATGTTGCTGTGTGCCTGTTTTTGTTGTGTGTCTGGGGCCCTCATTCTGTGATAATCATACACCCTCTACCTTTAAACATGTTTCTGAAATAATACCAGATGTATAATCCTGATAGTGATGATAGCTCCTCTGAAGTTGAGGATGATCTCTATACAAATGCACCAAACTTAGAAACAATGAATAATTTATCTGACCATATTGATTATAAATTACTAACATTCATGGATTCTTGATCCAGACAGCAATATCCTTCTAAATACAAAAAATGACTGTTTATATTATACTGATAGCACATATGACAAAACATTTATTCTAGATAAAAACATTTCTCTGATTCATTTTAATAGTAGGAGCTTACAATCCAATTTTGAAGCCATTCAAGACCATCTGAACCAGTTTAAGTCTCAATTTAACATCATAGCTATTTCAGAAACATGGTTGAATGATGAAAAAATAAATGAGTTTGCTATAAATGGTTACGAAATGTTTTACACAAACCGGATAAACAAGAGAGGAGGAGGTGTAGCTCTCTATATAGAGAAATATATTCATTGTAGTATTGTGGGCAATATGTGTTTAGTGGTGGATGATCTACTTGAATGTGTGACTGTTGAATTGGTACTTTAAAAAAATAGAAATATTATTGTAAGCTGCATTTATAGGATGCCGGGATCCGACTTGACAACATTCAGGGAATGGATAGAAAAAATATTTACTAATAACAATAAAAATTATATTATATGTGGGGATTTTAATATTAACTTGTTAAATCCCCATAAACACAAAAGTACAGATGAGTTTCTTGATACCATGTTTTCGTTGGGTTTGTACCCACTCATCACCAGACCCACCAGAATAACATCACATAGTGCCACACTCATAGATAACATATTCTGTAATATTTTTGACAATAACATAACAGGTGGTTTGTTAGTGAATGATGTCAGTGATCACTTACCAGTGTTCATGGTATACGATCTTAACTGTAAATTATCTAAAACTGTACAAAGTGAATATTACCGTAGAGTCATAACTGATCAATTAATTATAGCACTGAAAAATGAGTTGGCGAGCCAAAACTGGGAACCTATTTATCGATTGTCCGATGTAAATGCAGCATTCAACACATTTCTTGATATTTTTATTACACTCTATAATAAACACTGTCCCATCAAAAAATGTATAATAAGAAAATATATAAAAACACCCTGGATAACAAAAGGGCTTGCGAACTCGTGTAAAAAGAAACATTTTCTATATAGGCAATTTTTTAGGTATAGAACTAGTGAAACTGAACAAAAGTATAAAACATATAAAAACAAATTAACTAGCATATTGAGAGTAAGTAGGAGAGAATATTATACTGATTTATTGATTAATAAGAAATATGACATTAAAGCAATTTGGAAAGTTTTGAACACCGTTATTGGTCGTGGTTCCAACAGCTTATGTTATCCGGAGTACTTTGTGGAAAATGGCACAATTATACGAGACAAAACAATGATCGCGGATAGATTTAATAATTTTTTTGTCAACGTTGGACCTGAACTAGCGCTAAAAATTCCATCTACCAACGAACAAATTAAGGCGAGACACTACAGGTGAATAGGGTAAAATTGTTAACTTACAGATATCACCATCAAACTTTACCAGTTGATTACTCACATGAATAGGAGAAAAAAATGCATTGCAAGTTTTCTGTAATTTTATTTTTAAATATGCTAATGAGGCTAAATCTAATTAAATATGCGCTAATTTGCATATATTTTGAAGTGACGAATCTGACCATTGAAAAAAACAAGGTTCAAAATTATTTTTGCATTTTGTTGATATATTCAATGAAAAGACATGTTCAGAGGGGATTATGAATATCCCCTTTTGTTACCCTGTAAATCAGAAAATACTGGCAATAGCCTTAAAAAAATTGATTTCCGCCCTATTTTTAGGCATAAAATGTCATAAATCAGGCCAAGAATGATATATCAACAAATCCCTCTGAACAAATCTTCATAATATAGTTAGGAATACGACTGTAAAGTTTGGTGTATGTAGGTGAAACAGAAGTGGAAAATCGTCACTAGGAGTGCAAGAAAAAACTCATTTTGAGAAAACGGCCTTTAAAGATTTTTATGGCAAAATTCCACTAATTTCTATTGAAAGCCATGAATTACAGACAAAATATGCTTTAGGTCCAAGTAAAATCCATGTATCAAACTTTTTAACATCCAAAACTCATTATTGCTTCATCCATCACTGATCATAACATCCAAAACAACACATCAACTGTCCATCACACAGGTGGAATGGAAAAACTAAATACCGGTATATCACAGTCCCTCAGGCACATATTTAGCTGTCAGTGGAGCTGCTGAACCCTCTCCTAGGAGAACTTCCAGCTTCTTTTCTGGTGCTAACTTTGGGAAGTTTTATTATTTTGGCTATTTGTCCAAGGTGTAAATCACTTAGTGAAGATACTTTTTCCCAGTGGAGGAGGAAGTGCATCTCTGTCTGACCCAGTTGGTGGTCACTGAGCCTGTATTTAGTCAGGATCCATCTCTTCTTCTCTGACAGTGTGCAGATACTCTGTCAAATAAAAATTTAGTCTACTTTGTTTGCTTTCTCCAATGTTCTAAATATTGATATTTTGAATGATTCATAATTAGTTTTGTTCTGTTGAGTTGTTTTGAACCAGTGCTGAAGGGATGGTTAGCTTCACCATCAGCTGACTGAGGCGACTGTTTTCAGGATTTGGCTTGTGGGTTTTAAGTGCTTTGAAATGTAATGTGTCTTTTTGACTTACATTTAGATGTGTTCAAAATGTTACAGCTTGTTCGTAACGCATCGACGCACTATGGTTACTCATTGCGTGGCTCGCGAGCCTCATGCGGCCCGCCAAGCTTTAATTTGTTGCTCGCATGGCTGTAAAAAATACGGCGATATCATGCAGCCAGTCACTACAGATATTTCTTAAAAACATTAAAAATAAGTAGGGCTATAACATAACCCATTACAAACTCAAAGTGTCAGCTATATTACAAATAATTTCGATCGGATTGAAAGAGGTGGTTTATCGAGAGAACATGTAAACACTTGGTCGATTGAGAACCGAAACTGAAAGGACGACGTATGGCTCTCCTACTGACTTGTCCTTATCAGTGCGGCTCTCGTGAAAAAAATTGTGAAGACCCATATGGCATTTCATCATCTTTTGTCTTTGTTGGTAATCCATTGTGTCTTCTAGCTAATGACAACTGTTTTCGAGTTCTCTGAGAGAATTTTACACGCATATCTTTCGACATTTTGAACTACCGCGGAAATGTCAGAGCGCGTCACGTGACGATTTTGGACGAATCACGTTGTCAGAAATTGACATCAGCCAATGAGATTGCGCATTTCGAGTTAAATCACCTGTTTTACTTTCATGATTGGTTGCTGATAGACAGGAAATGACCATATTTGGATCCGACAGCATTGTACAAAAGAGAGAGAGCTTTCCAACGGTATACGAGATGAAGGGGTACAGAGAGCGATCGCGTGTATTTTGGACTTTTTTTCAGCACAAGTCTGAAAGAATACATGTTATTGAAGACAAATAACCCCAAATCTCAAAATTGTTGAGAAAATCTCAAAATTGTTGAAAAAATGTTTTTGCCTGCCGTGTCTCGCCTTAAGATGCCTACCCTCTCAACAAAATACTCAAAGAAATTAATAAAAATAACCGATAAAGTTACCTCATCCCAGCCTTTGGGTAGAAAAAAATACCCATAATAACCCATCATTCTGAAAGGCTTTAAATGCTGTCACATGTAAATGGCCTGTAATATTGGGTGCATCCCATATGCACTTATACTAGCCTCAGTCCCACAAAGCAGTACACCAACACCTGCAACTGATAAAAATAGCTTAAAAGTGGCTTTTTTATTATTATTAATATAACAAATTACTTTGTTAATTAATTTATATTTAAATTAATATAACATTTACTGAAAATAAAAATAATCTGAGCATATTTAAGCAAAACCCATCTCTCAAAATAAATATTTAGAGTAGTTGAAACTGTCTTGCTCTGGGATATTTCCATATTTATTCATTAACCACTTCCATCCCACAACAAATAAAACATTACTTGACCAAACACTCTTGTTATGCAAATGGACTGCCAGAACACATCAAAGTTTTCTGTTTTCAGTTAAAACGTTGTTTAGCGGAGGTGAATCAATCAAAACTAACTTTAGCTGGACAATATCTTTATTCTAGAGCTGCTGTAAAGCCTAAACAATCTCTGTTACTGTAATCTCCTGTTATCACTGTGAAGGTGATTTGAAACAATCTATGTTATAAATGAGGATGACTTGATTACTTATTTTGCTTTTTTTGCTGTGTTTGTAGGCTTCATATATTTGGTTTTCTAGCCCTCAGAGGATCCTGATACCTTCATCCACCGGCGTGTGCTTCCCAGTCCTGTCTTGCTGGTTGGTGAGGAGAACTGCATGCTCGCTGTAGGTTCAACTCCAGTTGTAACTTTTGGGAAAGATTTGCTCTCTACCTCCTGGCATATTACTATGCATTGCACCTGACCTACCCTGAGTGTATTGCCACACTCTTGTCTGTGTTGCAAACAGAAGTTCTGGCAGATGTCCTCCATGAGCAGATGCAACCCCCTCTTATAAAAAGGCCATTCAGGAATGGAAAATGTTTGTTGAATAAATGCTGTGTCAAACCTGTATGGCTGAGGCAGTGAATGGAGTGTTTGTTTTTATTTTTTGTTTTGTTCCCCATTATATTATACTTGATTTGTGCTATTATGAGATTTCCCTGCTTTTTCAGCAGTGTTTCTTTAATAAATTGTATTAATGCAATATTGAGTAAATGCTGTTTAAAGCTGTTTGAGGTTAATACAGTGTATGCTGCTTACAGACTGAGGCAGAGCTTATTTATGCAGAGCATTTGCTGCTGATGTGCCATGTTTCTTTTTGTTTTCAAGTGTCAAGAGTGTAGCGAAGGTGGCCCATTTATAAACATTTATGTTTACTTCTATATTTAATTTGGTTTGTTCGGGCGCCAGCCAGGCATGTAATCCTGGCAATAAATACATTCTTACACCCACCAGCTACATATGAAGACATTGAAAAAAAGGGAAACTCAAATCAAACTTGTAGAAACCAACAGATTCATTTACAGTTTTTTTCAATCGCTAACAAGTGCTTACCCATACTTCAGATACTTTTTCTAAACTCTTAACACAGACTCACACCTACAAAACACAATTGGCCAAATGGTTAATTGTCTTCTCAAAAACACATTTAGTTAAATATATACTAACTCTTCATTTCAAAACAGAACACATGTTTCTCTGCACACACTAACTTTACCAAAACACTGGAAATCTGACTCAAAATGAAATTATTCTGTCAAAGAATAACACTTGTTTTCACTTCACAAGATTCATGCACTCAATCAAAGTACACCAGGTTTCAAAATACTGGCTATTGTTGACATTACTAAAACTGCATAGACTTTTATGTTTCAGTTTTAAAGGTATTTGCATGCAAAACGTGCAATCCACCGTTTTACACTAAATTCTTGGTTGGGAACTGTCCACATGTACAGTACTGTTCACATTCATAAGCATTCCAGTAAAAAGCAAATCAGTTTTCATTCCTTTACTGTTTACTACAGGAGGTACAGTAGAAACACGGTTTGATAGAACAGAAAAAGTTTTACAGTATTGCTTACAGTGAACAAAATATCCATGAAACACACAAGAGCATTCTGAACAAAAAAACAACAGGGGACAAAACCCCCCACAAAATGGAGCCAGCATCCATGGCTTCAAGGAGGGACATCTGGTCATGTGGCTGATGGTCATAAACCTTCCACCTTCACATTACATTTTGTCCAGGTTGACGCCATTTGGCCAGATTGAATCCTGCCTCATCTATATGTATATGAATTCATGAGGGGCCTGGCTGGCCTCCAATTCCATAACTCTCAAAACAAAGTTTATGTAAATCATGTCATTACTGTATACTATACTGTAACCTATTACTGTGTAGGTTACCTACTTGCAATGCAAAGTGCAAAGCTTATAGAACTGGACATTGAATTGAATATACAGTACACTATACCTGGACATATTGTCGTTGTAGCTCCTTGACTCTCTCACTGATATATTGTTTTTGAACTGATATCATTGCAGAAGCAGAGGTTTTTATAAACTTTCATATTGTGAAATATTAGTACAATTTGAAATAACTGATTTCTGTTTAAAAATATGTATGTCATGTAATAAATTGTGTAAAATGTAATTTATTCCTGTGATGAAAAGCTGAATTTTCAGCATCATTACTCCAGGAAGATGCATATGGACTCGAAAAGCTTGTTTCTTCATGACATTGTTCAAAAGCAACACATTTTGCTAGCAATCAAAATCACATTTTGCTAAAATCATGAAATTTACAAAAATGGTAAAAGTTTAATTTAAATGGTAAATAAATAAATGCAGTCCATACTGTATCTAAGGTTTGGAATATTGTTTTTGCTATTGTGGGATGTTGTGTGTTAACATTTGTAAATACTACAAAAACAATCCATCATTTTGTTGGGAGGTATAGCTTGTCTGTTAAGAAAATGTAAGCATTATGGAAATGTGTTCACTGACTGCATATTGTGTGAAAACGACAAGAAATGTGTGAATGGTATGGCCACAAAAGACCGATGCTGTGCTAATTGTGTTTAGAGTTTTGAAAATGTGAACACTGATTGGACAAACGCTTGTTAGCGACTGAAAAAAACTGTAACCATTTATTTTTAGGAATTCAGCCCCAATTAAATTCCACACAAAGAAAAAACATTCCAACATCACTGTTGTCAATAACACACTTCCATGGAAAACAAACAACAACAAAAAACATAAAGGGAAAAAAAACGATCAGTATAAACTATAAAGAAATATACATTTTCTCTTTATAAGGGGAGGAAAAACATGATCTGCACAAAAACAGCAATGATGTTGACATGGGCAAAGTTTGTAAACTTTCTCTGACAGTCACAATATAGGCTACGAGGTAAAAAGAAGTCTATGTCCAAGCAACCCATCCACCAATGAATTCACAGCTTAGTTTCTATTCACACTCTTTTTTTACTCTCCGACCGTCAAAAGAAAAAGTTTGATTAATTGTGTGTGCGTGTATGGACGTGTGTATGTATTGTGGGTGCGTCAAGTCTGTACCCGATGCTGCTGGTCTTCGTTTTGGGCCTTTGGCAAGTACAGGAACTTCGTTTCCAGCACAATCCAGGAAAACGCGATGAAGACTAATCCAAGGCAACGCACTCTACCCACAGCCGAGATAGAGAGCGTCCAAACCGCTCACAGTTTCACTTTCATTTCCACCGTCACGGCATCCGCACCCAGATAAACCCACACCTCCAGGATACTGCAAACTTCCGTCATACTTCTCTCCCAGGCAGGTCCATTTCTCGTACCAAAGCTCGATACTTCTGCACGTTCCTCGAACAAACAGCACCTTCCTCGAACAACACACTTCACTTCCCCATTACCAGTCTACTTCCGCTCACAATTCCCCTCCTTAAATAGTTCGTCACACCGATTATCCTCTTCTGATTGGTTTAAAGAAAAAAATATAATAATAATAAAGTGGCTAACGAATTCCGTTCTGCCACAAGAGTCAGCCTTCATCCTGCTTTATATGCTCCATTTGTTTAATAGGATGTTCTTTAATAAATCTTCAGCAAAACTGAATATGTTGTTTGGTTATTCATTTAAATGTAAATATTTGTATTATATTTCTTTATTGGGTTCTTTCAAGAATTTTCATCTATTTTCAGGTCTTGCATCAAAATCTAAATAAGCTTAATTTAAGATCAAATGTTCTAGTTTTAATGCAATCTTCACTAAAATTACTTAATATTCAGTGCTTAAAAAAAGAGAAAACTGCATAGTTGTAAGCATGTTTGTCTAGTTTTAAGACCAACAGTATGATTAGATTTAAGATAAAATATTCTAGTTTTAATGCAAATTTCACTAAATTTATTTATTATTTAATTCTTATAATAAGTAAAAACTGAATAGTTTTAAGCATTTTTTTTCTAGTTTTAAGATTCAATTGTATTTATCAGTGACTAGATATTTATGCTATTTTCAAGAATTCTTATCAAGTCAGTTTTGCTTACCGCATTGGCAGATTTCTTTGCTTGATTTTAGTTCACTTTAACTAGATTCAAGTGAATCTTGATTGTTTCAAGAAGTGCATTTTTTGCAGTGTGGGCGGAGGCAATTTTGTCAGCCGTCTCCTCCTATAAATTGGGCACAGGCCATGTCGTTGGCATAAGTGGGATTAACATTCAACCCGTTCTTTTCCATCAGTGTAATTTCGGATTTGAATTTTGTGAGCGGGAGTTCCTCTTTTGCTATGTTATAAGCAGTGTTAAATTTTATAATCATTTCCTTTTCCTCTGTCGAGCGATTGCTCTCATCTAACCGCTGAAAAGCCGTAGGAAGGGGCTCGGTGTTTCGTTTCAGGTTTTGTGTTTTTTGCTTTCACTGTGCAGTTTAATAGACTCAATCTTAAATAGACCCCGTAACAAATTTAGAATGACCTGCAATGGATGGGCCACACTGTTTACAGTACAAACAATGCATAGCCTCGTATCGCAGGGTACTGTCTTAGACTCTAAGCCATTGCTGCTGGAAGTAGTGCCTTTTCTTTTTCCTTTGCGCTCTCGGTGGTTCCTCCTGTCCGCACCTGTGCTCTCCTCATCACCTGTGTGTGTGTGTGTGTGTGCTGGCTCGTCTGCTCGTCCTTTCCACCAGCATCATTGGCCTCCACACTTGGTTTTTTAAAGTATTCAGCAATTGACTTTTCATCCTGAATTTCTAATTGGCGCGTTTCACCATCAGTGTGCAGTGGAGTGCGAGTTGATGGTATTCGGTAAAACTTAAGACCACTGTTTACAGATTTACGATTCTGGCATCCGACTGCACAACACGACATTGTCTTTTGGTCCCGACATGCGCAGTAGAACCTGCGTGACGCCGTGTGACGAAGGGTGATAATTCCCCTATAGACAGCTGTCCTCTGTAGTGTGTAGTGTAGTGTAGTGTGTAGTGTAGTGTAGTGTAGTGTAGTGTGTAGTGTAGTGTAGTGTAGTGTAGTGTAGTGTGTACTGCAGTGTAAGTGCTGACTGGTGAGGGTATAGACAGCTGTCTTCTGTAGTGTGTAGTGTAGTGTAGTGTTGTGTAGTGTGTAGTGTAGTGTAGTGTAGTGTGTAGTGTAGTGTGTACTGCAGTGTAAGTGCTGACTGGTGAGGGTATAGACAGCTGTCCTCTGTAGTGTGTAGTGTAGTGTAGTGTAGTGTAGTGTTGTGTTGTGTTGTGTAGTGTAGTGTAGTGTAGTGTAGTGTAGTAGTGTAGTGTAGTGTAGTGTAGTGTGTAGTGTAGTGTAGTGTGTAGTGTAGTGTAGTGTAGTGTAGTGTGTAGTGTAGTGTAGTGTGCACTGCAGTGTAAGTGCTGACTGATTGATTGATTGATTGATTGATTAGCCTTTATTGTCTCCTAGCGGAGAAATTCATCTTGGGCATTCGGGACAACAGATGCAGCACAACATACATAACACATAACATGATTTACTACACATAACATGAATTACTACACATAATTATCACCTTATCACTAGCCTCTATACCTAATTACAGCTTGCCCACACCCTATTTGTTTTTATTCAATATTTTAAAAGAGAGTGGCACAAAGGAAAATTTAAACCTATTCAGTTTACAGGTCGGTACCCTGTACCTTCTGCCTGAGGGCATCAACTCATACTCACTATAGAGAACATGATTCGGATCATTAATAATTTTAAAACTCTGTTTTCTCACCGCCTCCTCAAAAAGCTCATTAAGAGTAGTCGGTGGCACTGATCCAATTATCTTCCCTGCCCTTTTAATCAATGTTTGGAGCTGTGTTTTTAGTTTAACTGACAGGTTACCAAACCACGCTATAATACCATATCTCAATATAGACTCAATAACTGTCTTGTGAAAAAGGAGCATAATATCTTTATCAACACCATGAACTCTTAGTCTTCTTAAAAAATATAAACGCTGACACATTTTTGATGAAACATAATCTACATGATGTGACCACTGTAACTGTTTGTCTAAATGAATTCCTAAATATTTATATGTTGTTACTTGTTCAATCGGTACTCCTTCAATTATAATAGGGCTTTGATCACCTATAGACCTAGGGTCAAAAATCATTTCTTTAGTTTTGTTAACATTAAGGAGCAAGTTATGCTTCTTGCACCACTTCTCCATCTCCTCTACTCCTGTATATAAGTACCAATGTCTGACTCTTTGTGGAGTAAACTCAATATGGCCGTATCATCAGAAAATTTAATAATAAAATTATTCCTATTGATGTTTCTACATTCATTTGTATATAATATAAAAAGTAAGGGCGAGCTTACACAGCCTTGAGGGGCACCTGTGCTTATATTAATCATCTCGGAAAGAGTGGAGTTAACTCTCACCTGCTGCTTCCTTTCTGTCAGGAATGAGCCATACCATTTAATAATGTAGGGGTTCACTTCCATCTGATATAATTTGTCTAGCATTGTCTGCGGAAGAATACAATTAAATGCAGAACTAAAATCCATAAATAATAAACGAACATAACATGATGGATTGTCTAAGTGTTTTAAGATAGAGTGGACAGTTGTAATTAAAGCATCATCAGTACCCCTGCCATTATTATATGCGAATTGGTACGGGTCCAAGCGAAGCTGTACCTCACCTCTTAATTTACCAACCATAATACGTTCGAATGACTTCATCACTGTAGAAGTTAGCGCTACTGGTCTATAGTCATCATTTTGCTGTGGGCATGGTTTCTTGGGCAACGGAATGACAACTGATGTCTTCCAGATAGTAGGAATGACACATGTATCCACAGACAATTGAAATAAGGGGCACCAAGCCGGAGTTAACTCATCCGAAAATGTTTTCACAATAAAAGATGAAATACCATCAGGTCCACTTGCCTTATTGTTATTCAACTTTTTAAAAACTGCAGTAACATCTCTGGGGTTAATTAATATTCTATCCCGGACTGGGTCACATGGTATTGACATAGACAGCTCTTTACAGCTTATCACATTTGTTTCACAATTCAAATCAAAACGTTTATAAAAGATGTTAAGATCATTAGCCTTATCTAAATCATTGTCCACATTTAGTTGCTTCTTACTAGAGTTCATATTAGTCATATCTTTCACCTTGTCCCACATTTTTTTGGGGTTGTTCGTTAAAAAGGCTTCCCTAACTTGTTTACTGTGTTCCTCTCGCGCCATCTTCAGTTTCCCCCTCAGTTCTTTTTGTATTGATCTCAGTTCCATCAAATCATTATTCCGGAATGCTTGCTTTTTCCTCCTGATCAGATGTTTAATTTCAGGTGTTATATAGTCTTTATTGTTCGGATATATGGTGATTGTCTTTTTCGGCACAACAGTGTCAACACAGAAATGGATGTATCCCGTTATTGTTTCCGCAATATTGTCAATACTGTTGTCCCTATAAAAAACATCCCAGTCTGTAGCCAGAAAGCATCCACTCAACGTCTCCTTGCTCTCATCCTGCCACACACTGACAGTTTTTGAGACGGGTTTACTTTTTTTAATAGCACACTTAAAGGTGGGGATCAAATGGATGATGTTATGATCCGAGTTTGAGAGGGGGGGTTTAATTCTGGCAGCATATGCATCTTTAATGTTGCCATAGCATTTATCTAGCGTCCTATTCTTACGTGTGCTGTTTTTAACATATTGCTGGAATCCAGGTAGAGACAGCTCCAGTTTACATTGATTGAAGTCTCCGAGAACAAATATAGGGGAGTCTGGTTTATCTTTTAGCTGCTGATGGACACAGTCTGCTACACATGCAGCTGCTTTAGATGCATTCCCACTTGGCGGGATATATACAGAGCATAAAAAGATGTTCCCATAGTCTCTAGGTAGATAAAAAGGTCTCAAACTAATGCAGATAAGTTCAAGATCAGGAGTGCACACCCTGTGTTTTATCGTATAATTATTGCACCAGGAGTCGTTAATATAAACACAAATCCCACCCCCCCTCATCTTCCCTGAGTCATTATTTCTGTCCATACGCACACATGAGAAGCCTCGTACCTGCACCAATGAGTCTGGAAAATCCTCTTGTAGCCAGGTCTCTGTATAAATCATTAGGCATGATTCGCGATATTCGTTACACGCCTTTGCATTAAGCTTCAGCTCCTCCATCTTATTCCTTAGGGAGCGGACATTGCCAAAGAGTATTGACGGCAGCGGCGGCCTTGTGGCCCTCCGTCGGAGGCGTAGTTTAATGCCCCCCCTTCTCCCTCGTTTCCGCAGCCGTTTACCTCCGCGCTGCCGTAGCAGCTCCTCCGGAACATCGACCAACAGGCCCGGTTCTGGTGTTACTTTCCTCCTCAGAGACAGCAGCCAGTCCCTGCCATCCTCCCGTAGCGTCTGCTCATTCCCTTCGGCGAGTGCGGTGACATCATATTGTAAGCGGGTGCAAAAGGTGGCTGTAATTAGCAGCAGCAACAGAAGCCACACTCCAGTGACTCTCTTTCCCATCATAACTTCTTTTCCTAGTTCACTTCTCCTCAATCGGCAGACCACAGAAGCACTTCAACACTCTTGACAATGACAAACAAACTTAACTTGGAAAACTTAGACAAACTTTAGACGACCACATGCACCTGTTCTCCCGTGCCCGTGTCGCAAGCAGTGCTGCGCCACCGGACTGGTGAGGGTATAGACAGCTGTGTAGTGTAGTGTGTAGTGTAGTGTAGTGTAGTGTTGTGTTGTGTAGTGTGTAGTGTAGTGTAGTGTAGTAGTGTAGTGTAGTGTAGTGTGTAGTGTAGTGTAGGTAGTGTGTAGTGTAGTGTAGTGTGTAGTGTAGTGTGTAGTGTGTAGTGTAGTGTAGTGTAGTGTGTACTGCAGTGTAAGTGCTGACTGGTGAGGGTATAGACAGCTGTCCTCTGTAGTGTGTAGTGTAGTGTAGTGTGTACTGCAGTGTAAGTGCTGACTGGTGAGGGTATAGACAGCTGTCCTCTGTAGTGTGTAGTGTAGTGTAGTGTGTACTGCAGTGTAAGTGCTGACTGGTGAGGGTATAGACAGCTGTCCTCTGTAGTGTGTAGTGTAGTGTAGTGTAGTGTAGTGTGTAGTGTAGTGTGTAGTGTAGTGTGTAGTGTAGTGTGTACTGCAGTGTAAGTGCTGACTGGTGAGGGTATAGACAGCTGTCTTCTGTAGTGTGTAGTGTAGTGTAGTGTAGTGTGTACTGCAGTGTAAGTGCTGACTGGTGAGGGTATAGACAGCTGTCCTCTGTAGTGTGTAGTGTAGTGTAGTGTGTACTGCAGTGTAAGTGCTGACTGGTGAGGGTATAGACAGCTGTCCTCTGTAGTGTGTAGTGTAGTGTAGTGTGTACTGCAGTGTAAGTGCTGACTGGTGAGGGTATAGACAGCTGTCCTCTGTAGTGTGTAGTGTAGTGTAGTGTAGTGTGTAGTGTAGTGTGTAGTGTAGTGTGTAGTGTAGTGTGTACTGCAGTGTAAGTGCTGACTGGTGAGGGTATAGACAGCTGTCTTCTGTAGTGTGTAGTGTAGTGTAGTGTAGTGTGTACTGCAGTGTAAGTGCTGACTGGTGAGGGTATAGACAGCTGTCTTCTGTAGTGTGTAGTGTAGTGTAGTGTAGTGTAGTGTTGTGTAGTGTGTAGTGTGTAGTGTAGTGTAGTGTGTAGTGTAGTGTGTACTGCAGTGTAAGTGCTGACTGGTGAGGGTATAGACAGCTGTCCTCTGTAGTGTGTAGTGTAGTGTAGTGTAGTGTAGTGTTGTGTAGTGTGTAGTGTAGTGTGTAGTGTAGTGTAGTGTAGTGTGTAGTGTAGTGTGTAGTGTAGTGTGTAGTGTAGTGTACTGTGTAGTGTGTAGTGTAGTGTGTAGTGCAGTGTAAGTGCTGACTGGTGAGGGTATAGACAGCTGTCTTCTGTAGTGTGTAGTGTAGTGTAGTGTAGTGTAGTGTAGTGTAGTGTAGTGTGTAGTGTAGTGTAGTGTAGTGTGTACTGCAGTGTAAGTGCTGACTGGTGAGTGTATAGACAGCTGTCTTCTGTAGTGTGTAGTGTAGTGTAGTGTAGTGTGTAGTGTAGTGTAGTGTGTAGTGTAGTGTAGTGTGTAGTGTAGTGTAGTGTAGTGTAGTGTAGTGTAGTGTGTACTGCAGTGTAAGTGCTGACTGGTGAGGGTATAGACAGCTGTCTTCTGTAGTGTGTAGTGTAGTGTAGTGTGTAGTGTAGTGTGTAGTGTAGTGTAGTGTGTAGTGTAGTGTGTACTGCAGTGCTGACTGGTGAGGGTATAGACAGCTGTCTTCTGTAGTGTGTAGTGTAGTGTAGTGTAGAGTGTAGTGTAGTGTGTAGTGTAGTGTAGTGTAGTGTGTAGTGTAGTGTGTACTGCAGTGCTGACTGGTGAGGGTATAGACAGCTGTCTTCTGTAGAGTGTAGTGTAGTGTAGTGTAGTGTGTAGTGTAGTGTAGTGTGTACTGCAGTGCTGACTGGTGAGGGTATAGACAGCTGTCTTCTGTAGAGTGTAGTGTAGTGTAGTGTGTAGTGTAGTGTAGTGTGTAGTGTAGTGTAGTGTGTACTGCAGTGCTGACTGGTGAGGGTATAGACAGCTGTCTTCTGTAGAGTGTAGTGTGTAGTGTAGTGTAGTGTAGTGTGTAGTGTAGTGTAGTGTAGTGTGTACTGCAGTGTAAGTGCTGACTGGTGAGGGTATAGACAGCTGTCTTCTCTGAAACACATGGAGTCTTTAACCACTGTGCTCCTGATGTGAGCAAAACATACAAAAAAAGTAACAATTTATTAATCTTTTATGAACGCATAGTCATGTTTCGTAAATAATTAGTTAATCATTAACTAATCACTTGTAGATGACTGGCTATGGAGATTTTGGGCTTTTCATAAACCGTCTCAGACTAGTGGAAAGAAAACATCCACACTTAAAATAAATAAATAAAATAAGTGATGTTTTCAATATAGTAAAATTTTTGTTTGTTCAAAACATAACTTGAATTTTACAATTATTTCACATTTAAAAAAAAATAAAATTATTAGATTTTTGTTTTGATTAAATCTATATCTTCGTTTAGATCAAAAATATAATTTAAATTGTATGTATGGTTGTATATATATATATATATATATATATATATATATATAAATGTAAATGTAATAATTAATTAAACAGTTAAATGGTAACACAGTGGAATGACTGGCAGAAAGTAACAATCAGATTTTGTTTAATCTTTTTTTTTTAAGTGGGACATTCTAAAACGCATAACATGAAAAAGCTTAACGTGATTTAATGTACCTAAACAACGATCAATAATCACCAAATTTCTCTCTCAGGAGCAATATGACAACAATTTGGTTGCGGTACATTAAACCACGCTAAGCTTTTTCCTCACAATAGGCTCTAATGAAGCAGACACTATATATAACCACCATTTAGCATTTCATGTTTTGAGGTTAGTTTTGAATTAGTCAGATGTTAGATAATTATACTTTTTAAATATTTTATTTTTAATTATCAAATTGGTGTAAAAAAATCTGAACATTTTAGTAACTAAGCAGAATTGTATTAGGTTTAGTAACAACAATTTATATTGTTTACATGGTACAGTTTCTGATAAGCTTTTTTTTAATTGCTTGACACAAATTTTATGATTTCAATTCAGTTCAGTGCTTGTGATTTGATAAATATAAATATGGATAAATATTAGGTATGCTACACAAGATAGGCATTCATTTTTCTCAAGACTCACCAAAAAAAACTCACCTAATCAGCCCAGACATATATATGCGTTTTTTAAATTTTATTATAACAACAACTGTATTTAACATTGTTCATTAGCAAGAGATCATCCGTTCACGTGACGCTATAGGGATCTGTCACGTCACATTTACAAGCGCCAAAACGTTATTTATTGCTTGAATTTCGAAATAAAATTGACAGAATCTGAGAGGTGAGATTATTTTTTATAACACAAGTATCCTGCTCTGTCTTGTCTGTCGGTCTCCGTGTGCTCTTTGCTTTGCGATTTCACTGTGCTTGAGGAAACTGGTGTGTGGCGTCACGTGAGAGCGCGAATGCGTGAGAGTTGGCCTTAGCAGACAAATCACATGAAAAACTAAACAGTGCGAGCGAGGCTACATTAGTCACATTAGAAAGTGAAGTTGTAGGTTGTGTTTGAATAATTACGTATCTCATTTATCTGAGGTAAATTAAACCAAATACTCACGTATGCTGGATAAAGAATTAGACAGCACAATGAGCCCATCGGGCGGCTGAATTTAAAAGACTGATTTTGCGGGTTTCCATGGTGACGTCGCTGGTGGGCGGGTGCTGAACCAGAGAACGCAGGGATTAAAGGGTAACTAAACCCCTGGTCAGAGCCTGACTCCACCCACTGGCAATATTTGAAAAATGCTAGAAAAGTGGGCAGACCCCAGCGGAGATAGAGGGGACGAACCGTGAGCGGGAGGGGGCGTGCACCTGAGACCTGCTGTCAGACTCTCTAAAATGGAGAGTGACTCACAGGGTCGCAAGACGAGGTTAAGTACATGCATGATGCATCTGATGAGTTTTATCGAGTTGATGTCAATAGCGCGCTCTCTATAGGCATTTTCATATTTTGCCGCTATGTGAAAAAATCCAGCAAAATGCGCCAACGCGTATGTCGACCCCAGAGGATTAACTTTAGCCTAACCATAAATTGTGATTAAAATATATATGATCACTCACATCAAGACGCCGCTGCGGTGGTGGAGTCCATGCAGGAGAGCAGCGTTTGGCACTGCGTCGCTTTTCAGCGCGAGCTGTGTGGAGAAGCACATGTCCACCTCTATTGCGTTGGAAAAGCAATTCCGCGTAAAATGCAGGTTTCACACTCACGGTCTTCCAGGCCAAGTGCATGCAAACACTGGCGCCTAATTTCCAAGTCTGCAGGAAAGCTATGCAGTCCAGCAGTGCTGTTGCCACTAGCAACACTACACCTACCACTGTACTAAATACAGATAAATCTACGCTAGCTCATCCAAGGGCGTGGTGAGCTCATACCAAGGGAGGGCGTGGTGAGCTGGAACCTGCTTACGTCACGCAGTACCGCAACATCCAATAGGAAAATTCAACTGCAGTAGCCACCGTTCAACCTGAAGAGGGCAGCACTCAGACGTTTTTACACCATATATTGTAGAATTAAAACACTTTATACCCAAATGTCAAAAAAGTTACTCGAATCAATGAACAGCACTAATAAAGCCCCATTCTTACAGATCATTAACTAAAAAAAGTTGGTTTAGGGTTTAGTTAATTTAATGCATTATGACGTCTGATAATTCCACGCAGTGCGGTTGAGGTTGTGTGGCCAAGGAGTAAAAAACTGTCATTACAATTTTATGAAGGAAGAGAAAGCACATGAGACGACAATTTCAATATTTAACTTTATAAATGTGTATTAAGTGTATAGCATTCAACATACATATGAAAAAAAAATATATATGAATTGTACATAAAAAAATTATATATATGAAGAGTTCAGGTGCAAAAGTCTCTAAGTGCCATCTGAAATTTTCTTCTAGAATGATCATTTTTATCAAGCTTGTATATTTAAGTTCAGTAATTTTACTTAAATGATAATAGGTCATTTTCATTGCCATTTAAGTGAAATTACTTAATTTAAATATACAAGCTTGATAAAAATGATCATTCTAGAAGAAAATTTCAGATGGCACTTAGAGACTTTTGCACCTGAACTCTTCATACACTACCGTTCAAAAGTTTGGGGTCAGTAAGAATTTTAGGAATTTTTAAGAATTCTATTCAAGGATGAGTTAAACTGATCAAAAGTTACAGTAAAGACATTTACAATGTTAGAAAATATTCTATTTTAAATAAATGCTGTTCTTTTGAACTTTCTATTCATCAAAGCATCATGAAATAAAAATGTAAACAACTGTTTTCAACATTGATAATAATCATAAATGTTTCTTGAGCATCAAATCATCATATCAGAGTGATTTCTGAAGGATCATGTGACACTGAAGACTGGAGTAATGATGCTGAAAATTCAGCTTTGATCACAGGAATAAATTACACTTTACTGTATATTCACATGGAAAACAGATGATTTACATTGGAATAATATTTCACAGTATTACTGTTTTTGTTTGTATTTTTAATAATAATAATTAATAATTTGTTACATTTATATAGCGCTTTATCTGAGACCTCAAAGCGCTTTACATAGAAGGGGGGAATCTCCTCAACCACCACCGATGTGCAGCTCCACCTGGATGATGATGCGACGGCAGCCATATTGCGCCAGAACGCCCACCACACACCAGCTTACTGGTGGAGAGGAGACAGTGATGAAGCCAATCAGTATATGAAGAATTATTAATCAAATAAATGCAGCCTTGGTGAGCAGAAGATACTTCTTTTAAAAACATTAAAAAAACTTACCGATCTAAAACTTTTGACCAGTAGTGTATAAAAAAGAATTAGGCTGTGTATAAAAGTGTAACATTCAACGTGCATATGAAAAAATATTTACATGAATTTAAACAAACAAGAGTGCAAGTGAGTTTGAAAAATGAAACTAAACATATATACACATGAAACACAAATAAAATAAATAAATTGTACATAAAAAGTAAATCAAATAAAAAATAAATAAATGATATAATAAAATATAAGGCTACAGATTTAGATTTTTACTTTGCGTGACTTCTTTGCTGCAAAGTCGTCAATCACCTCATCATATGACACAGTCTGGCATGTTTGGTGGTTGACACTCAGAATAGCAAGTCCTGATAAGCGCTCCTGGGCAGGGACGCGGGAAGTGGGGGTGCTGGAGCACCCCCTGTTTTCACAGAATTTTAAATGCAACGCATATGTTAGTTCATTAAAATTTATTAATTTTTAGCATTTAGTCATTTATTTGTAATAAACACTTTAAGTGGGCTATTTAAAAATTGTTATATATGTTAAATTATGTTTTTAAAACATAAGCGCAGAGTGTAGGCTATTGTGTGTGTGTCGAAAGAATTTGTCCGCAGCTGCAAAAAATAAATAAAAAACACAGTCAAAAACCCCACTGTTAGTGTTTTGTAAGGAACAGGCAAATATGTAAAATATAGCAGGATACATTTTAATTGTTTACTAATAAAACAGTTATTTTTTTATGTCAGTGTCGGCTATAGCCACGAAGTTGACGAATCGCGATCTTCGCAGCGCCAGAGAGAAATGCACATTTCGAATTAGGCCTACATAAGCAGCGCAGTCTGTTTTCTTTCGTTTTGAATTGTTCTGCTTAAAAGTAGACATTTCAAGCTATCTATGTCTCAGGTCTGTGAGGCAATAGGCTACCTTATAGCCCTACGCCGAGTTTCGGTTCATTTATGAGACGAGCTCCAGGTTCGCCAGCGCCTCCGTGTCCTGATTATCTATTTTCTAATAGCCTTCTTATTTATTAAACCCAGACAATTTTTTTTATGAAACATCGATTAAAATTAAGATACAATTAATACAAAACGAAATTAAATTTAAAGACAGGCTTTGTGCTTTCCGTTTGAGGTGTCTGTGAAAGTTTTAAAACATTCGTTTAGTGCCGCTTTAGAGCGCTCACGTCCGTAGCGGAGAACTGTCTGTAACTTTTTTTTTATTATTATTATTTTTTTTGTGAAAAAAATAAAAAAAAAATGCGACTTAGTCCAGTGCGACTTAAGCTATAGGCCTATATGTTTTTTCTTCCTCGTGACGCATTTTTTGACTGATATGCGACTCTGGAGCGACTTATAAAATAGGCTACGGTAAGTTATTTATTATTTTTGTGCAAATGTCCCATAAAGTCCCATCCTTTAAGGATTAATTTATGTCCCGTTGACCGGTCCATTGCGTTACGAATAAAAGCAGAATCAAAGTAAAAAATGTGATGTGCAGTCAGGTTTGAGTGTGCGCTATTTGAACAAGTGTTCTCACTGATACGCTTGTTGTGATTCGCGGAGATTTGACGAGTTTTATAGTCTTCTTGATATTGTTTCTTATTCAAAAGTGGTGACGCCCCCCCCCCCAAAAAAAAATCAGCACCCCCAACCTAAAATCTCTTCCCGCGCCCCTGCTCCTGGGCCATTGTGGATCTCAGGTGTGTGTGGATTAGTGCGCGCTTTGAAGAGCTTCTTTCTGCACTGGCTGCAGTAACAGGTAATGCGATTCGAAGAGCTGTCCAGAGATTGGGGTGAATTTCTCAAGAGCAAGTTCCCTTCCACTGATGTCTGCATCTTTGTTTGTCGATAGAGTTTCACTAAGGGTCTCACATTGTGCTCCCAATTCACCTAGTGTCAGACTCTTGAAGTTGAGGAGCACGCTGAACTTGTCTCTCACTTCACTGAAACTGACAAACCGGTCTTCAACAGAAGATTTTTACAGCGTCTACAACTGTGTAAAAGAATGTAATTTCTAGCATCTTCAACGCATCCATGAATGGTTCATCATGAGCTTCATAGGCGAAGTGTTTCTGCTTCAGTGTGGCTTCTACATTCATGGCATCACAGATGTCTTTGGCTGTTGCTTGAGCTGCTGCAAAACCAGTGACTCTGTAGTCGGTGAGGGACCTCTGTATCTTATTGAGAAGATCAACAGCTACATCTAACGGCATGTCAGGTGACTGCATCAGCTTGTTTGCATGATGGACAGAGGAAAGATTGTCGTACCACACCACAGAGCAAATGGAGAAGCGGGATGAGCCCACTTCAGTTCTGATGTTTCCATCAGTGGCCTTGTCCCTCAGTTCCTAGAGAGCTTCCCTTACCTCTGAGGCCTGATAGCGCAGAGCCTCTACGCTTCTAATCCTGCTCTCCCATCTTGTTGCTGTCCAGCCCTTTACACTGATCTCAACATGTGTTTTAAGTATTGCCCACCTTTGAGGAGCTGCTGAAAAAAGGCAGTAGATTTTCTGGAGATATCCAAAATAACTCATTGCATCTGAAGAAGCTTTGGCTGCATCACCACAACCAGATTTAGTGTGTGTGTGCACCACATGGCACAAAAAAAAGCACAAGGATTCTTCTTCAACAGCCTTGCCTGGACACCCTTATGTTTACCTTTCATGTTAGATCCATTGTCATACGCTTGACCTCTGCAATCATCAAACTGAAGATTGTGTTCTTCCAGCTTTTCGAGAATCAGCTTTGACAAGCATTCACCGGTGGTTGCTTCAGCTACAAGGAAACCAATGAAATGCTCCTTGATCTCTGGAACGTCATTGAGACTGACTGTCCGTAAGACAACAGACATGTGCTCCTTGTGGCTTACATCAGGAGTGCAATCCAGTATGATTGAGAAGTATTTAGCAGCTTTAATGTCTGTCACTATTTTTTCTAATACTTTGCCACTCATTGCTGCAGTTAGCTCATTCTGAATGGTCTTCCCCAAGTAATGCGGTTGCTTGCCAGCAGCACGTTGTGCCCTTGCAATATGTTGCTGCATTACAGGATCAAACTTAGCTAAGAGCTCCACCTCTTTTAAAAAGTGACCATTGTTTGGCTGATACAGTGCGTCACTTGACCCTCTCAATGCCAGGTTTCTGTGTGAAAGGGACTGGATTATGGCCACTAAGCGGGTAAGAACCTCCAGCGCCTCTTCTCAAACTCCAGAAGTGACATTTCCTGCACGTCTACTGTTTCCCCCTTTTCCAGACGCATCTCTAACTCCTTCCATGCTGCCAGATGTGTGATGTGTTCAGGTGAGTTCTCGTGGATGTTTAAAAGGGATGGGGCATTTTTCCAGTCATTTAATCCACTTCTGATTGAGTTGTACTCTTTTACAGAAAACAATTTACAGCAAAAGCAGAAGAGTGCATTGCTTTTAGGTGAATAGCTTAGCCAGCTTCTCCTAATTTGCTCACCATTTACCAAAGTCCTGTAAAAGTAGTGTTGGTGACATGATCTACCATCTTCTCTTCTGGTTCTCTTCTATTTTGGTTGCATTGGACCTCTGTTCACTAAATCAGATCTCATTGCACCTGAGAAGACAGAAGGCCAGTGAGCTGGGTCAAGAGGTGGAGCGTGCTGGACTTTAGCTGGAGCGTCTGCAGAAGGGGCCTCAGTTGGAGGAGTCTCTTTAGCTTGGGAATCAGATGGATGGGATTCTGAAGACTGAGGATTTGCCTCAGGAGGATCAGCAGATGACCCTTAAATATTAAATATACATTAACAGAAATTAATGGACAGCGTAAAGGCTGTACTGAGTCTGTGACTGTCGCTGCAGCTGTGTGTACACTAAGAGATTTCAGCATAGCCCCTAGTAGTACATAAAAGACAGAAAGCACACATGTAAAAAATAAGCATATAAAGTAAAGCATAAATTAAAGGTGTTTTTTGTAAATGCATAAGATACTGTTACAATTATGCATAATGACTAGACATGCAGTACTACATATCATCTTAAGGCCTTTATGATGATCACAATAACAAAAATGTTTTGCATTATTTAGAAATTTTATGGTGGGTTAAATATGAATTTGGAAAGAGGGAGAAACCTGTTTTTAGCGGGGAGGGAGAATGGGTGGGGTCTGGGGTGGGTTAGGACTGCATGATAATAATGAAACTGATAATGGCACTGGTGGTGGAGATTGTGGTGATGGCACTGGTGGTGGAGATTGTGGTGATGGCACTGGTGGTGGAGATTATGCAGAGATTATGCATACACTTTGCAGATATTACTGTTCAGCTGCAATTTATAAAAGAAAACAGACTCTTAAAGTTCTCAGGGAAAAGATGAAAGGTGTGTATATTGAAAAAAGTTGACATTTAATAATTTTTGATCAATGTTTTAGAACATGTCTGACTCACTGTGTTTACGAACTCTTTCCCCTGGTCTGTGAGGACTCTCTTAGGTGACTCAAACTGATGCACACATTTTAGATTAGATTAGATTAGATTAGATTCAACTTTATTGTCATTACACAAGTACAGGTAAAAGGCAACGAAATGCAGTTTAGGTCTAACCAGAAGTGCAATAGCAGCAAGTGCAGGATATACAGTGGTTCATAAGTGCAGAACATGGATATGTACTGAATAAATATAGAGTTGAATACTATTATAAACAAAAATTTACAGATAGATTGTCCTATGAATATAATATACAGATAACTATTACTGTGAACAGAATTTACAGCTAGATATGTACTGAATATAATAATATACAGATGGCTATTACTATAAACAGAATGTTTACAGATAGATATGTACTGAATATAATATACAGATGGCTGTTACTATAAACAGAATTTTACAGATAGATATGTACTATGAATATATATACAGATGGCTGTTACTATAAACAGAATGTGAGCATAATATACAGATGGATATTACTATAAACAGAATTTTACAAATAGATATATGTATAAGTTAGGCTAATGAGCAGTATAACAATGGATTTAAAGTAGTGCAAATAAAGTTTGGACAGAAGCTATCCGAGTGAGTGCAGTGGAAAGTAATTGCATATTACAGTTAAGGTACGATATTGCAATGTATATATAAACAGTCGGTACTGTAAATAAACAGTCGGCAGTGCAAATGAGCATATTCCAGTCAAGGTAGTAGTGCAAGATGCATATGTAAACAGTTGTTACTGTAATAACAGTCAGCAGTGCAAATGAACATTATAGTATTGCAAATAACAAAATGGAGGCAGGTGTGAGGAGGGAGAGGAGAGTCAATCAGTATATAAGGGGAGTGGGATCAATGAGGGTTAGAGTTTAATAAAGAGACAGCTCTGGGGAAAAAACTGTTCTTTAGTCTGCTGGTCCTGGTCCGGAGGCACCTGAAACGCCTGCCGGAGGGCAGGAGAGAAAACAGTCTGTGGGCTGGGTGAGAGGAGTCCTTAAGGATGCTGCGAGCTCGATGCAGACAGCGTTTCCTCTGGATGTGCTCGATGGCAGGTAGTGGAGTCCCAGTGATGCGCTGGGCGGTTTTCACCACCCGCTGCAGTGCCTTGCGCTCTGCAACAGAACAGCTCCCATACCACACTGTAGCACAGTTGGTCAGGATGCTTTCTATTGCACAGCGATAGAAGTTCACCAGGATAGTGGAGGAAAGCTGATTCTTCCTCAGTGTCCTCAGGAAGAAAAGGCGCTGGTGAGCCTTCTTGACCAGGCTGGAGGTGTTGGTTGTCCAGGTCATGTCCGCCGAGATGTGGATCCCCAGGAACTTGAAACTGGAGACACGCTCAACAGCCATTCCATTGATGTGGATGGTGTCGTGTGTGCCTCTTGACACTTTCCTGAAGTCCACGATGAGCTCCTTCGTTTTGGTGGTGTTGAGGAGCTGGTTATTTTCGGTGCACCATGTGGCCAGGTGCTTGATCTCCTCCCTATAGGCAGTCTCATCGTTGTTGCTGATGAGACCAATCACCGTAGTGTCGTCCGCAAACTTGACGATGGAATTAGATCCGTACACAGGCTTGCAGTCGGAGGTGAAGAGGGAGTAGAGGAACGGGCTTAGCACACAGCCCTGTGGTACACCAGTGTTGAGTGTGATGGATGTGGAGCAGTTGGAGCCTGATCGAACATTCTGGGGTCTGTTGGTCAAGAAGTCCAAAATCCAGTTGCACATGGAGGTGTTGAAGCCCAGGTCTCCAAGTTTGGCTATTAACTTAAAAAATTAAAAAAAAAATTAAAAAATTAAAATTAAAAAAATAATTAATTTTAAAAGGCAATCAGCAACCTCCCTGGCAGCCTTTGACTTGAGGGCATAAGCCTGGGGCCACTTGGTCATGTAGTCAATGATGACACAAATATACTGGTAACCATTTTCTGTTGGTGCTAATTTGCCAATTAGATCCATCCCTACAAGTTCATTAAATAGAAACAAAATAATCAGTTATATAACTTAATTGTTATTTCTAATTTTATTCTAAATAATAATAATAAATAAATGTGTGATGGTAAGGAATACCACAACTGGAATGATTTCATTTTGCTCCTTAACTGATGACCTGCTGGCCTGACGTGGTACACACTGTGCCACCTGTGATCAAAACAGTATAATGCTGGAAATCATTAGCATTTTACAATATTGCAAACGTATTAATTCTGTACATGTTATTACCCAGGTGTCAATGTCCTGTGACATGCCAGGCCAGTAAAATCGTATAGATATTGCGTTTCGTGTTTTCTTTTGTCCAGTGTGAGCTCCGAGGCTGCTTGCATGAAACTCCTCAAGAAGTTTGTTTGCCTCTTCTGCCCCACACACAACTTTAGTCTACTCTGTTGTTTTTTGCCTTTGTTCCTAAGGTAATACAATTCACCATCTATGAAAAGAAAAACTGGGATCTGGAGAGATTCTCTGAAGGATCTCAGAGCTGTTATCTTAGGGAAAGGATACAAAAAAAAATTATTTGGATTTTTATTTATGGCGATTCAACTTTGCAGCGTTCATGATTTTTTAACGTGTGCATTGTTTAATCATGCATGTCCTCACGTTGAATAACCTACGTTGCAGGCAACTATAAAGTAGTACATTCTGTACTTTTTTAAACCTAAAAGTATGAACGCAAAAAGCAGGCCTAGCTTATGTTGCACGTGCACCTGGCCTCACCTTTAGCATATGAGATACAAATTTAAGATCAAACTTTAGACCATTTTTGAGAACTGATAACATCATTTAAAATTTTTTTAAATATTAAGATTTTTATGGCTCTTACCTTGGAGGTCAAAAGTGTTGGCCTTTTTTCTAAAATTTGATTTCTCCGTTTTGGAAAACCCATCAGGGTATGAACCATTTGTTTTATAATTTAATATTTTTTTGTATATGTCAGGATCCATGTTAATCACCAAATTCAACAAGATAACCCAGTCAAGAAATGTCTGCAAGCTGGTGGGTGGGGTGAGTGAGTGGGTTTACCCGAGACACAAAACCAACACAAAAGACAGTTGTAAAAAAAAAGATTTTACAATACAATGAAACTGCTAAAGAGTGCTTCAATGCACAAGGATGGTAAATATGGAGTATTGAAAGTACTGAAAATACAAGTGAACTATGTATGGTAGAATGTTATCTGATATGTAATAAGGTGTAAAATATCTGATGTCTAATTTAAACAACAACTGAATAACAATTTGTAAAAAGAAATCTGAAAACCTTTCCACAGATTGACTCGGCTAATTTGTGGCTATGCGATGATACGTAACAATCTCATCTGCTTGTCTTTAGGATCCCCATAAGGTTTAACTCTGCCATATTGCCACTCTGATGAAAAAGTGTATTTGTTTGAACCAGATCTTAGCACACCTGGTGACCCTGCATCTCTGCATATTTCACATCCCAGTGCATTATTAGAAAGGAATATGAAAGAGTATTTGGTTTTAAAATGTGTTCACATTGGGCCAGAGTCCAACAGATTGGCAAACTGAGGGCTGATGCTACTTACCCTCTTTAGGGCTTTTCTACTAAATGCATAGTTCCAGACATCAGAATCACTGACTGTTGGAGCCATTATGTTCATTTGTATTTTTTCTTTGTGACACTAGAGGGCGTATTAGTATTTGTGTATATTTAAGGTGATGATGAGTGACAGGTGGGGGGATTGAAGGTCAAACAAACTTTTTGACCGTGCCGTGTTTGAGAGTCATGTTTTGTACAAGACTGCTTATACCAATACAGTTTGTTAGCGATAAGTTGAGTATAATTTTTGTTTGTTTTATTTGTTATTTGCTATGTCAAAATGGACAATAAATGGATTTGGATATTCAAATATTGAGAAGGTATGGACAATGAATATTTCATATCTCAAGACAAAACACGCGTCAGAAACAGACTAAGCAATCTGCGTCCCTACACTGACACTGCAGGCTTACATCTTCAGTCTCTATCATTCTTTTGAGATGACAAACAATTGCAGCATTAACTTACCCCCCCCCCCCCCCCAAAAAAAAATCTTCCAGGGTCCGCTTCATGTTATAGATCAATGTTTATCAATGAACACAATCAGATTTTGTTTAATCTTTTTTTTTTAAGTGGGACATTCTAAAACGCATAACGTGAAAAAGCTAAGCGTGGTTTAATGTACCTAAACAACGATCAATAATCACCAAATGTTAAAATTAGGTTTAGTAACAACAATTTATATTGTTTACATGGTACAGTTTCTGATAAGCTACTTTTTTTATTGCTTGACACAAATTTTATGATTTCAATTCAGTTCAGTGCTTGTGATTTCATTCAATATTGACTCATTTGGATAAATATTATATGCTACACAAGATAGGCATTCATTTTTCTCAAGACAAAAAAAAAAAAAAAAAAACCTCACCTAATCAGCCCAGACATATAATGCGTTTTTCTATTTATTATAACAACAACTGTAGCTAGAGATCATCTGTTCACGTGACAGTGTGTCGATTCTCGTAACGCACGGAGAAGGACAACAGTATATCGCCATATCAATATTTTGTCCCATCCCTAGTTTTGTATATAATGCTGCATTGTGTTGTGATATTGATTGTTTTTACCATTCCTCTGTTTTTAACAGGTTGGGACCAGCATAGTTGAATACTTGAAGGAGGCTGGGCTCACTAAACCCTTCTCCTCCGTCCTTGGTCTTGGGGACGACAGTCAGTGCCATCAGGCCTGTGTAACTGTTGGCAAACAGGCACTACAGCAAAACACTCTCCTTGGTGCTGTGCACACATGCTTTAAACTGTGTTTTGGACATCCATTTCCCGAAGCAGTGCGCACCAGTGTGGGAATGTTTGCAGACTGTTGTCTACTGACTCCCAGGAACAGAATCCCCTTCAGTAAGTGGATATGTGTCATGTGAAGCAGCACTGGAACCAAAACAACTAAAAAATATCACTCCAGTAAAATTACATTAAAATTCATTTTCAAAATTACCTTAGTAAAAGTACAAAGGGGATTCATTTTTAAAGTACTTAAAAAATAAAAAGCAATTATCAATGTTTTCTTTTTCTAGACAGTTTTAGTCCTTCTTCAGCACTAATAAGAAAGATAAGTGCAGACATTTACCTATAGGCTATATATTGATCTGCAAATAAGCAAACTTTTTATTTCATTAGCAAAACAAAATGTACATTACACCTTATACACATTATACATTTTAAACTTCTTTTGCACCATTCAAGTTCTGGCAATATCGCGGTAGCCTGCATTTTACAGTGATCTGGAGATGCAAGAGCACGGGTATTAGCATCCTCTTCTGGAGGTTTCTCAGCGCTGCCGATTTGGTGCATTTCTTCTGTGAAATACAGGTTTGTGTGTGCTTTATTTAATCTATAAAATCATTACTGTGCTGTAAATGGAAACGCCTGATCCCTTGCATAAAACTAATTATTTTATTTCTAAAGTTACTAAGTGTATTTACATCAGATGTTTGAATATGTTCTCAGAGCTGTGCACTGTTTGTTTATGGGCAGGTTATGGAGTCACAGCATCTTTCGGCTACGAGTGAAACGCAGGGCGTCGGCCTGAAGTTCAGCAGTTTCCCCGCCGAACACGAGCCCAGATCCCGCAAGAGATCCCGCAGAACTACTGTGGAAACGGGAGAACAGAGACCGGATGATCACACTCAAATTGCTTTTAAAGGTTTAACCTGTTAAGCTGCAACCCCACTTTTGAAAAATCCCAAGAAATGACATACCCAAACTGAAACACATACAGTTCATGAACCCTTTGTACTAAAAGCACAAGTATGATCTCATTTGAAAGCTGACACCTGGCAGTTTATTGTAAATGTAGAATTAATTATTGTCATAATGACAAAAATTGTTATAAATAGCTTCAAAGTTTTGTAAAGTTTTGTATGACTGTTCATTAGTTACTTCTTAGTTATTTTTCTTGAACCTTAATTAGTAGTTATACCCATGGTCTGGGTGAATACTCGATTCTGATTGGCTGCAGGGTAGATTAGATATTAGTAGATAATTAATAGTAGTTCTTCAGGAGGTATGACAGAATTCATTAGTTATTGATTAACTAACTGATACTTCACACAATCATAAAATTCTATTACATACTGATTAGTTAACACATCTTCCTTAGTTGTTATCAGTAGTGAAGAAGTAGTTAATGAGGAATTACCTACTAGTTCTTCAATAATTCCTTATTAGTTATGCAGTGAGTAAGAAACCGTATTCTGAAGTGTTACCGTGATACCTAGCAGAGATTGTTGTGTTGTGATTGTAATACTAGGATGTACATGAAGACTTGAATGAATATACTAAGCTTTTCCTTTAGTAGGCATCATGCTAACAGCATTTGGGCTTGTTGGTAAATAGGACTGGGGACCCATCTGTATTACACATGCCAGTTTTAGTCAGTACTGGAACTCCTCATTTCATTCCTTCCTCTTGCTGTCAAAGACTGGTCCACACTATATAAAGTCCCTTTCAAGTCGCACACCAGTCTGTATCATTCCTAATCTGCACCCGACGCACAGCGGACTCTTCCCTCCACAGACGCACCTTGTGGAGGCTCTCTGTCTGTCTTCTGCTCCACCCCATGGCCTGCTGAGTGAGCATATTCACTCTCCCTGATTAAAAACATCAATCTGCATGCGTGATTGGATCAATTTACATGGGAAAGACCATTGCAGTTAGACTCGACCTAACACAACAATTACTTTAGTGAGAGGAGAACAGGAAAATTACATGTTAGACGTCAGAGACACCTCATCACAGCGTATGGCTTGCGTATGTCATACCTGCCTTTGTCATGTGCTTTGTGACAAGAGCTGCCCTGGAGTTTCTTATTTTGCATCACAAAGGGAATAAACTCTATCTGCAACCCTGCTGTAAATAAATAAACTGTCCCGACACTTTATTTAAACCTTGAAATGTGCGATGGGGTTTCAAACTTAATTCATTTTAGTGTTCTTTTACATTTTCATTGTTTATTTTTTAATTGAAAGCAATACTGTATTGAAAGTCTTTTTCTGATTTGTTCGATCTGTTTTGATAAATGTCTTCTGCACACGGCAGATTACGCAATAGAGAGAATAAGCTGACACTTTGTAAAGTCTGTGACTGTAGCGCCTCTTAGTGGTGAGAGGCTGCAAATACACACCCGCAGTTTACCGCCGCGGGAACGGCCACTTGTGTCCCCTCTTCATCTATACTGGACAAATGATGTTACTGACGTCTCCTTACTCGCCCTGAACCCTGAAACGCCACATGATCCACTGTTATCTGCCTGTGAAGTCAGATATCACTCGCCTTAACAAATAGAAAACACAAAAGACACACAAACATAAGCAGCAGATATACTGTATCTTAATATGCAATATTAGACACACTCTTGTCATGCTGTTGAGAAAGGCTGATGCCTCCTCATCTCTGGGGAGAAATAACCCCTTGTACAGAGAGGGTTCCTCATTCCTGTCCATTACAACTGATCACACAATAATCCTCTTTTAACTGACCAAACATTACTCTACATGCAACGATTGCTATGACAATGCTGTGGTTTTGATATTGACGTGAATGCCTGTGTAATATGAACATACCCCCGTGATTTTATGAAGCGATAATGTTTGTGATTGCCATCGCTACACACTGCCAACATGTCTGGGTGACACGCTGGACAATAAAAGTCCTTTACTTCACACATCACCTCTTCTGTTTCTCTGCTGCCACATTAACCTCAGCTGAGTCAAGAGTGTCCCTCGACTCTTGAAGACGCGTTTCTGAAAATACATAAATAACTGTTAAACAACCCTTCGATTGAGTGAAGGCACAATAGATAAAAATACTTAATACTGAATGGTACGACAATAATTATGACTTCAAATCTGACTTTGACCAAGCCACACACTACAGTGTCCATTCAGTGTTGGTTTAATGTACAGTATATGGACTTGCTCATGGTATCACGAACCATGTAGACCAGGTTGAAATGAAGAGTTGGAGTGTCTATCACTTCCCAAACTAGGCAATAACTAATGCTGGGTACACACCAAAAGATAATCGGGCTGATTTTGGGCCGATTTCCCCCCTTCCGACAATCCCGATTATCCCGATTGTGTCCCGATTATCTTGATGGTTCAACAGATTATCTTATCAGATTTGGTGTGAGGTGTGATGTGTGTTAAGAGCGTCCTAACCTGCTCGGAAGAACGTCAGAGCCGCTCCGATCGCGAATCGTAAATATTCAACATGTTTAATATTTACGATCAGAAATCCTGATGGGGGGTGGGGGGGGAGACCGAGGACAAACGCGCGCACGTTCTGGAGATTATCACGTGAAACAAAACAATATCCAATCAGAAAGCGAGATGATGGAAGACACGGTCATTCTCACACACACACACACACACACACACACAAACTTGCAGGAAGCTGAGTGTTAAGATTTAATATTCATAAGTGTAAATTTGGAGGAAACAAGCCTTTGTTTTTCATTTTAACCCTAAAACCGAATTCTGGACAAATGTGGGCAAAATAATTTTGATTTATTTTTAAAATACTTCTCTTGATCTGAGCGGTACAAGACTTGGCTAATTTTCCTAAGTTTGCCTCCTGAACACACACAATTGTTTTTGACTCAATTCTACAATGTTAAGTGGGTGAAAAAAACAAACTCCTTAATCTTGTATTTGGGTCAAAAATGGGCACCCATAGAAATGAATGGGAAAAACTGTAATTTAGAGCATTCTTCTTGTTTTTTTGTAAAAAATAAATCAATAGATCCATATCTAACATACACACAAATGAAGGGCTGATCCTGTACAACATTCTCATCATGGCAAAAACTCACACTAAAAAAAAAAAGCATAATTTACATAGAAAATATGGTACTTTTTGAAGTAAATAAATTCAAAAATACCCCCAAATTAAAAAAACACACCATAAATGGATAGACAAAATTTTATCGAAGACAGTGATATAACATTTATAATAAATAAAAAATAGGATCACATCTGAGTCCTCTGTGCCCACATTTGTCCACAATTACAGAATTTAGGGCTATAAAGTGAATACGGTTTGAGGGCTACGAGCAGAAATTGTACAATACCTAAACACAATATTGGGTTTGGAAAATAAGAAAGCTGCAAAGTGCGTTTCAATCCCTAAACATTTCAATGTTTTTGTTTAACTTTTAAGTTTGTCACTGTTTATGTATATGTCTTTTTATGTTTGTTTATCGGCTTTACTCTTTGTACCCCCGACTGTAATTGTAATTCTTAAAATCAATTTAAAAAAAAGATTAAAAAAAAGAGGGATTAAATCACTTTTTCTAAAGAGACAATAAATCCAATAAAGAATAAATAAAGACAATAAAGAATGAATATATTTCTGTATAAAAGGTTATATATAGGCTAATGGTGGGTACAATGGGGGTTTTTTCACATGAATTTTATGTGCAAATCATTCCAAACACTATCGCAATTTCTTCCTGCATATCGTCCGCCATATCGTCCGCCATATCGTCCGCCGTATCGTCCGCCATATCGTCCGCCATATCGTCCGCCATATCGTCCGCCATATCGTCCGCCGTATCGTCCGCCGTGCTTATCCTGAAGTCTCGCGTGATTCTGCAAGAATTCCTGTGTTCACAGTCGAGACTCTGGTTGAAAAACTCCTCCTTTCATTAGAAGTTTTGCATGGTTAAGGAAAGCAGAGCGATCAGGGAAGTAATCTTCAACCTGAACTCCAGGTAGGCCTTTAGTTTCTTTCCTCAGCTTTATATACTGTTACCTGATCTTCATTATGCGATGAAAGATAAGAGCAATCAGAAATGTTAGGATCTGTCACTGTCATCTGTCACTAATCTTTCAGCCTTTTCCGATCGCGTTTAAAAATAAAACAATCGTGTTGTTCATTTTAGATGCAGAAACAATGGCGTTGTAACCAGCCGCTAAAGCACATTCCTCTACACTGAGTTTACACACGATCCTAATGCCATGTGGCCGAGTTAGACCATCACTACTCGTAACACCAGCCGTGCTTCCCGGCAGAAGAAGGACAGCGGGAGCAAACTCTCTCCCACAACTCCCTCTCTAAGGAAAACTGCTCCCCCACACCACATAATACACTAAACACACAGACACACACTACAGACCAGTGAGAAATCAGACTCAGCACACGCTTCTCACTCGCTCCGCTAACGCTCGCACATGCACACGGAGAGATACGCTTTAACACGAAGGCCAGGAATCCCCAACACTTGCTGATATATCTGCATATCCCAAGCCTAACTCCAGCGCTAACAGCACCATTCCCACATTCACACCAGGACACGTCTTGAAGACGCGCAGACACTCTGCCTGTCCCTATCTTCTTACTCTAGTAGTGAACCACTACAGAACCCATGATTCTTCGGGTCGATGTTCACTTTCAGCCCAGTCCCTGCGCAATCAGGACAAATGAACCCCCCGATCGGTTCCTTCAAACGCGCTGCGTGACCCATCAGCCACTGCTCTGATCACCTCCGCTGAACACTCCTGTCTTCCGGACGACAGCTTACGCATCGACGCTCTGTGTGATGGCATTTCATCATCTGCTGTCCTCGCTGGTGATGCCTTGTGTCTTCTTGCTGATGACAACTGTTCTCTGAGAGAATTTAACACACATATCTTTCAGCATTTTGAACCACCGGCGTGGAAATGTCCGAGCGCGTCACGTGACGACTCTGAACGAATCACGTTGGCAGAAATTGGCATCAGCCAATGAGATTGTGCTTGCTGATAAACAGGAAATGACCATATTTGGATCCGACAGTGTTGTACAGGAGAGAGAGAGCTTTCCAGCGGTGTGTGTGATGGCGGTGCACCAGACAGCGATCGCGGAGCAGCGGGAGGATTTACAACGCCAACTCTTGATGAGTTTATGAGAAATCTACACACTCAAACAGACACAGTGTAGGAAAATAAAGCCCTGAATGTGTGTTTCTAACTTCTTTTCAGCACAAGTCTGACAGAGGACATGTTATTGAAGACAAATATCACAAAATCTCAAAACTGACCAGTGAAAAACCCGATGTTTTTGCCCGCCGCGTCTCGCCTTAAATACGCAACGTCTCCGGCTAATGACTGCATGGAAGGGACCAGCGGGATATACACTAATGCAGATAGATGGCAATGACTGCGACACTGGGGTCAGGTTTGCGTGTGTTTGTGTCACATTGCTTTAACACTGGGACCCAGTGTCTCCAATCTCCTCCCTCTCTTCTTTAACACACACCATCTCTACACCCTCAGTCCAGGAGCGCCTCTGTGTGTGCGGACACTACAAACACAGTCACAGAGGGTTTAAAATCAGACAATTAAAATAAATAATTACAGAAGCACTGGTAAGGTGAATCTGAGCTTAGTGTTTGGCTATATTAGCCTACACTTGATCGCCCCATTACAACAGTGCCTTTACAGTTATTCACATCATAAAATACACTTACCTGTAGGTTTACAATTATAAATAAGGCACGTCTAATGTCCAACAGCAAATATTTCAGCATATAATGTACTTTATTATGTCTTTCAATTCAAACACAGTTAACATAATTATGCAAATATACAGTTCCTGTAGAGACATAATATTTCCCCCCAATAATTATTCCTTATTTTTCCTTCTACTTTATTTCTTTGGTGATAATACCCACCGACACATAAACAGCACATAATTAGAGGAACAATAACCAATGAGTACATAGTTAGACACTTTTACATATGAAAAAAAAAAAAAAAAAAAAAAAAAAAAAAAATGATGTGTATATATATATATATATATATATATTAATAAAAATTATACATTCACATATTTAAATCAAACTATTATAACACATAATTACTAATAAGTTATTCAATTAATATTATTTAAATATCAAATAATAACAATATTAAATAAGTCAATAAATAAAATAACAAATAACTAGAATTAAAATGGAGGGAGGGTTATATATAAAAAAGTAATTTATGAAATATGTATTTTTATGTAATATTCTTTGATTTCCGAGTTGCCCATATCTCTCCAGAAACATAAACATATATAAACACACGCTGAAACACATAAACACATACATGAACACACGCTGAAACACATATAAACACATATAAACACATATATGAACACGCGCTGTGTGCTGTGGTGGATATCGACCTGATCCGCGATCGACCTCTAGGGCTGCTTTAACAGCGCGTGCACGCGATTATCCAGACTAGATACACCTGGAGCAAACTAGTGGGACTGCGTGAACTTAAAGTCAGGTGTTGGAGGAGTTAAATCCCTTTATGGAACAGGTTCAGTTTCTCCATGACTGTTATATTGTTTACCGTAAACTGCGACGCGCTCAACATGTGCGGGCAGCTTTACTCACACAATAACACGAGCATTAGCCTCAGATACAGCACTGCAGTGTTACATCTAGTGATGCCTTTTACACCGTTTCTGAAAACTATGACACACAGAGAACGCTCTGCCTGGACTAAAACACTGTAAACAAGTAAAAACACCAACCTTTCTTCACTCTGCAGTGAGGCGCAGCCTTATGACGTCACACACCAGGGCAAAATAAAAGTCCTTCTTCCTCTCGCCCATAAATGTGGGATTTTTAACCACCCACCC